>CABFOQ010001010.1:0-12399 GCA_900660455.1 Gephyroberyx darwinii | reverse complement strand
CACGCAGACACACACACAGACACACACACACACACACACACACACACACACACACACACACACACACACACACACACACACAGACAGACGTGTTATTGTATCAAGTACCCGCATTGTGTCTCTCGCTGCCTCCCTCGTTGCTGTAGGTATCCATGGAGACGCTGTCACTGACATCACTGATATAGGAGTCATCATCTGACACCTGGAGACAGAAAATCAATGACAAAATGTCAGCGAGTGACCAACACACAGCATCACATGGACACACACAACCCCAAGTCTTTGTATTGTCAGAATAGAAAACTTTACCTAAGCTACATTATGTTTGCTGTCAAGCACATATTACTGTTTTTTCAAACTGGTAATGAAAACTGATGTGAGAGCAGATGACTGTTATAGACAGGGAAGGATTTTCCTTTTAAATCATTTGATCACTGATTGGTTCTAAGCATCAGGAAGAGGAAGAGGATAGTGTCTGACCTCATTCTCAGAGGAGGAAGAGGAGAGGAGGTACTCCTGAGCATCAAAGAACTCTGAGATAGACTCCGGGATGGACGCTTTGCTCTCATTGGACGCCTGGTGGACCAGGGAGCGGGAGCTGTCTGGACAATCCTGATTGGATGATTAGAATTGAGAATTGAGAATTGTCAATTGAGAGAAATTATTTACATTGGATGTATGGTCTTGTATTGTATGGTAGACGCTTATGGTGTAGAACACACACACTTACTGAGGCATAGGTGGTCTTCAGGCCCATGACCTGTGCTGGTGGGGGGGCCCGCAAGTCGATGGTCTGCTTCAACCTTTCTCTTTCTGCTGACAGGGAACTAAAGGCTGACTTCAGTGTGGTGTGGACTGGAGAGAAGCAAATGCCAGATACAGGAAGAAAAAAGAGAGACGACCGTTCAAAAAGAGGCACAGAGCTGTAATAGTAACATCCTGACCATAAAAACATCTCTCTGAATGTAGCTGCACAAAAAGGCCAAGGCAGGGACTCACTGTTGTTGGCCAGCCTGCAGAAGTCCTCCTGTAGACGGGATGCGTCCGTAGGCGAGTCTGGGGATTCAGGACAGGCCTCCTGGGTGTTGGACTCGGTGGAGAGATTGGGGTTGGACGCGTGGAGGCGAGGGGTTGTGGAGGAGATACAGCTGGGAACCTGGATGAGAAAGAGAAGGGGAGTGGAAGGCGTGTGTATGACTCAACTGGTGACCTTTTGGAAAAGTGTTGACGCATATCCACCGGTCCGTGACTGTGAACCAGTATTTATCAGCAGACGAATGACGTACCTGTAGTGTGGTTTTGGCGTCTTTGCCGTTGTTCTTGGATCTCCATTTCCTCGGTCTCTTCTCCTTCTTGGGAATGTCATAAGTAGATGCCTGTGGTACCAGAGAGACACAAAGGGAGGAGTAAGGAAGTTGACTACCAGTATTGGGATCCTCATTCACAAAAAGTCATATATTTCAGTTTCAGAAAAAGTTCAGTTAAATCAGTTAACTCTCCTGTGAATGATCAGAGGAATCACATAGCACTGATGCCCAAGGTTTTTGTCCTTTAGCTTGATGAAATGAAAGTAGTGGGAAGTAACCTTTCAATCCAACAAATTGTTTGATTGACAACTGTAATATCAGAACTTATTATTGAAACTGAAATAGTAATTTGTTACAATACTTGTTAATAAGTAGTAACAATACTGTCACAAGTTACTGACACATTACCACATAACACTGACTAAAGAAGGCAGCGATCTGTATGATTATTGAAATGATGGCAAGCATTTGTGTGTGTGTGTGTGTGTGTGTGTGTGTCTGTGTACCTGTAGTGCACTGATGGCTGGGGCTGAGTATGTGCGGTGGAGGACCTCCATACTCTTCAGCAGCAGGTTGAGTTCCAACAGGTACGATTCACACTCCTCTAAGTCTGAGCAGGAGCGAAAGAGAGATTCATAACTGGATGAGAAGTTGATAGGATCGTTCAGGTGTAATGTCGACGGATAAGGCAAGCAAAACGCAATGTAACAAGACATACAGATGCTCTTGCAAGACAGGGAAACAGCGATTCAATTACGTAGTGAGACAGGTAAGCAGAGAGACTTTGTGAGACCGACCTCTGGAGCAGTTGTCCATGTCCTCTGAGGAGTGGAGCCAGGCGCTGACCTTAGCCTGCTGGATTGACGCCTGCTTGGTGAGAGTAGCCCTCTGTTAGAGACAGATAAGGAGGGTTAAGCCAATGTAACCATTCCTGCCGCGTTGAGACATTTCAGGTGTTTTCCTGCATCGGGACGCCTTACCTTCCTGATGGAGTCGTTGAGGGCGGGCGAGGCGGAGGCATGGGGGTGGAAGAGGTGCCTCTCGTGGGGGTACATGGCGATCTCGTTCTGCCGAAACACGCGGTGATGTCGCAGCTTTGACACCCAGTCGTCAAACAGCTCCGGAGACTTTACCTGGGTGCCAAAACGTCAAAAAAGTCGGCGTGGCAACTTTGAGAGGAGCTGCTATGCATATATACAGTACATGAAGAAGAAAGCATGTTGGTGTTGACGTATTTGTGTGTGTCTGTGTACACTTGTGAAAGTGAGTGTATTGAATCGAAATGAATTACTTTTAGGTGAAAGATGTTATCCTCTGTGTCCAGGTCGATGCACATGGCTTTCTTCTTGATTGACATGACTGAGAGGCCAACGTCAATGCAGCCATGGAGCTTTCCCTTCTTCAGCTATGCGAAAACACTTCAGTTAGTGAGTGCATGCATGTGTGTGTGTGTGTGCAATACAGACAGATGGCGCTTGAGGTGATACCTACATCGGTTCCGCCCTTTGAATACTTCAGGATGCCTTTCTCCAGCACAAAGTATCTCTGAGTGGAGAGAAAACAGATCATCATTCATGCAAAATATTCTGTAATCAGTTCTCGTATCCACCCCTGAATCATATTACTTGACATGCTTATTCCCCTCATTAGATTATACAAATACAGTTAAAATAAACTGTATGCAGCGATAGTGCAATTTTGCATTGATAAAACTACTTCCCCTTAAGCTCAGCCTTCAAACTCCACCACGGGAGGCAGTAACTGTGTAATCAGTCACACAGATGATGACCATGTATAGATTTAGCAACCGGCTGCCAGCTCTCACTCTTTGGAAACCTTCTAATTGTCTACTTTTACAAGGGGAATAAACTGATGAGAACTTGAAGCCCCTTTATAGGGTTAAAATATGGATGGTTTTATGAATGGATTTTAATTTAGATGTTTTTTTAGGGTTGATAGAATAGGAGGAGGAGGACGAGTCTGAGCCAGGGTTACAGTATAACAGAAAGAAAGAAAAGAGCATGCAGAAGACTGACGAGGATGGAAAGAGGGAAGTGCTTGGGTTATTAAAGCGGGCAGGTTAGAACAGGGGCCAGGGAGGCCCCAAAGTATGTGGAGGATTACTGGCTCAATCAACCGACAACTGACACCCTTGTAATATCAGCTTAACATGGTGGTGGTTGTGCACAAAGTTAAAACAAATGCTTGTGCTTTTGTAAAGGATGGTAGGTAGCTTAAGTCCTTGGTTGATGAAATGATCTTTTAGAGATATTGAATGATGATCTTAAGGTAATGATTTCTTCCCAAAATGTACATAAAGTGTAGTGGAACAGAACTCTTCATCCGTCATGGTAAGAAATAAACCATATACACATACTATCAATAACATTGCAAAATGAACAAATGTTCTTCAAGAGTTTGACGTGCAGCTAGATGATAAGTCTTTTAAGCGTGCTTAAACAATACATTTCAGAGCGAAAATATCTCTTCAGCCCAATGACTGCCTAGAAGGGCGACGGTGTTAGCCTACAACATGTGGCGTCATAGCGGACCAACTGGAGGTTGGCGAGGTGCTCACCTTATGCCATCCCTTCATGGGCCATTTCCTCCTCTTGAGCAGGAAGCCCTCCTGTCTGTCAGGCTGCTGCATGTTGGCAGGAGCCCCTCTGAGCCCCTCCACAATCTCCCAGCTGTCCTGGAGACAGAAAGAGGGAGAGGAGGATTGCATTGGTTAGACAGGCCGGGATCAATTTTCAAGTGAATTTCTTTCTATTACCTTAAAGGGCAGTAACACCATGTTAACATATGCCTTGGGTGATGTGAGCCGTAAGGCATTTTCATCAAGTGTGGTGGATTTTGTAGGTTTCTGGAGGTGTTACATACACTGAAAGGTGATGGCAGCGATGAAGAAGATATTTACCAAAACAATGACATTGCACTTTAAGCATTTGCCTGAGATGTGTGATGGTGTGGATTGCATTCTTGGGAAAATCTGACTGGTTAGTCATAGAAGAACAACCGTTCCCAGGAAAATAATTGAATCAATTTCAATTATTAATCTGACCCAGACCGAAAGACATTCACACAGACACACATGCATTCACACTGTATGAATATTAGGGCTGCTAGGCCCAATATTGAAATGCTAACAGTGGCTGCAAACACTTTGAGAACTGAATGGTCACACAGCAAAACACACACAGACAGACAGACAAACAGACAGACAGACAGACAGCCTGACGCACACACACAGACTTAAGCACACACACCTGGTTACTGTCATGCTTAGACGAGCCGCTGCTGTCGCTGTGAGTGGGCGACGGCGACGTCATCTTTCTGCGACTAGACCACTTTCTGCCCGCCGTTGTCTCGTTTCTGTGGAAACCGCAGCAACAGGGATCACAGCGGAGTCGCCAGGAGCATCACGCTGACCTTATGAAGGCCCTGCCTCAACACTCAGCACTGCAGAGAAAGGTTAAAACAAACAGACGTTAGAAGTCCTAAAAGGGTAAGCTGCACTGTAAAGAGAACAACAGCAGTAAGAGGGACCAAACAAATAAAACCAGAGAGGAATCACTAAATCTGACACACTCTCACAGACACACACACAAACAGGTTCAGAGTTCAACTTCTACTATGTGAACTACTATGTAGATTATTGTGCAGCAAAGCACACAGTGAAACTCATGAGAATCATCAAAGTCACCATTCATGACCAGAGCAGCAACAAACAATCAGACAATCATCAATGGTCTTTCAGTTAACACTGGGCACCCGGCAGGCCAGAACATCATTATTTCAAGAGGTTTTCAGCAAACAAAAGACTCCAGGCTACACCATTCAGTTAGTTAATAAAGTTAATAAAGTTAAGCTAACGTGAAACTGGCTGGCTGGCTAGTTGGATGGATCTGTAGTGAAACCCAAGGATTCCCTGAAAGGCCAGAAATAGGGACATAATTACAGATGTTGATGTCTATGGTCATATAGGGTGAGCGGTACATCGTGTTCACATTCCCTCTGTGATGTAACATGAATTCCTCTCCTTGCCACAAATGACATGCCTCAACCTGGTGGGGTGCTGTGTGTGTTTGTGTGTGTGTGTGATGTGTCTGCGCCGGTGTGTTGTACATAACCACTCCCTTCATACCTTAATGATGATACTGTCAATAGCTTACTGTGTGAACGGTCAAGTATGTTTGTGTGCGTGTGCGTGTGCACATCCTTGTCTGGTGGAATAATACTGTGAGTGAAATCCCTCGGGCTATGCGTGCATGCATGCATACAAATTTGTTTAAACTTCTGGTTTTAAAGTGTGCTGCTAACTACATCCTCTGCAAAGGGCCTAGTGGGTTTTGTATGTGTGTGTGTGTGTGTGTGTGCGTGTGTTCTGTAGTTCCCCAAGGCCTCACTTAAAGTTAGTGCCATGCCCAGGACATGACTCATCAACAGGAAAGAATGTGCTCCGTGTTTCGATACCCTGGACACAACATAGCACACAGCTAGCTGCAGTCAACACTCAGCTAAAATCATACTGAAACAGCCTACACAGCCTACACACTGCACGGCTAAAACAACAGGCAACACATTCAGGAGGACGTGTTTTAGCTTGATGTTCACGGTGGGTTGTGATATACATGTTCAAGTGCATCTGAACCTTTTTGGATATAAAATACTGTTTGTGCCCAGTTCTGTGATTCACTACATGCAACAAGCTATTGGACAAAGTTATTAAGTTATTTAGACCTGTGTAAATACATATATATCAGGTGTACTGCAAACAGCAACAGCTCAATCAACCAGCAAACAGACTGTACTAGCATGAAGCACTGGAGCTCAGGGTCCCAGCGGTGACTTTCCAGCTCCAACTGAATTCCATACAGAACACAGATAGCTATCTCCTAAATACACACTAAATGGTGAGAGAGGGCAGCACCAAGCACCAGTTTACATAACACACTCATCTCTGGCCTCCATTCCTACACAACTCAGCAGCAAAGTTTGCAACCAAACACTTCCTGACCAGCAGAACTTCAAATAAAAGCCACAGCATCAATTCAGAGATTTTCTTCAACTGACACTACCTCCTTACATGCAAACCACTTCCTCTCTCTAGTCGCTTAAAAAGCTATAGTGTGAAAGTGTTGGTGTAAAAGCAATAGGAGTCTATCTGCCTTGGATGCACTGCAAATACCTCTAGGCTGGGAGATAAAAGTCCCCGAACGTCCCACTGAGTGCCCTACTTACCTCGACTGATGCTGTAGTGTTGTACACCGCTGGGGCTATTGCACTGTAAGACTAGAAGTGCTGGGTTTTGCCTTCACTCTTACGTAATGTCAGTCAATCATTAATGGCACTACACCTTGTAAATGACCTGTTAATATGGAAAGGGGTCATTGCCGCAGTACAGGGCCAGTGGCGCAGAGTCACGAGGCCTAAATGAGGGTATAAAAGTTTAAAAGGTCATGGAAATCGGAAAACTTCATGAGGTGACGGAAACGTAATCGCTTTATGATTTTTTTCATGTTGTGTCAGCATTGTTGAGATCAGCTGTTGGGAGAGATAGAGTTCAGCCTTTTCTGTGTTAGGCCTATATTTTATCATGCAGAAGGTGAGAATTTGCTGACAAAATCTCAGTACATTCATTTACACTCTTACACTTACACTCAAGTAAGCACTGTACTTTTTAGAGGGGATGTCGGTGAGGGGAAGGTGGGTCTGTATGGGAGACCAAAAGGTAACATTTTCCATAACATGAATGTTGTGGGGTCTAACAAACAGCCCATGCATAGCAACTGAACCTAACTTGGGTATGCTTTTGTTTTTGTTTCCCTTGCAGCCTGTTTTATTGTTTGTCACACCAAAGAAAAATGACCATTTCCTCCAATCCCTCACAATGGGAACAGCTCTTTCCAGCCAAATTCTCACACCAACAGCTGACTTCAAACCAGCGTCTAGGGTGAAGTCTTGTCCAATGGGTGACAGAACCAGGAATAAGGATGCACACAAGACAGGGCAACAGACTTCTTCTACTCATCCCATTCCCAGCAACCAGCTCGGCCACCTGGAATGTCCTCCACCGTCCCTCGCCTTGTCCATCTGTAGCCTGATGAGTGATTTGGTCACCAGATTCTCCATTTGTGCTCCCTCAAATGTTTCCAGTTTAGTTGTCTAGACCGACGCAAACAAACCTAATTCAACTAAACAGCTCAGCAAGTCCATCATCACCCCCTTCTTGAGTTCAGTATGGCGGCAGGCAATGCATACATTGACAACATCCCCCTTGGCTTTTCTGGAGTAAAGCCTTGTCTGTTGTTCAACAGTTTTCATGACAGGATCTCAGGACAATGAAGCTGAAGCCCGAGGAATTGTCAGGCTGGAGTTTCCAGTCTTTGCATGACAAACACACAGACATCCATATTGAGTAGCCAATCCATCTGCTTTCTGCCTATACACATTCTTCCAATAGCAGGGCTGCTATCAACCTGGCAATCTGCATAGTTGTATATCCTCCATTACTGCCTGACTGGAAAATGGCCCTCATAGATGGTCCATCTGTGACTCGGCCTCCAATAATGTGCAAGGATCATCTGGCAAAGCTTCTTCACAGAATTATCGTGTTGAAGCTGTACACGATCTACTGATTATAATACTAAGAGCCAACATAAGTTGCTTTAGATAGACTCACATCCGGCCGTGTCCTCTGCCCACATCATGCATCAACAGTCAAATTCTTTAACGATAAAAAAAATAGCTGCCCATACATTGATGTGTTGCAACATCTGGTTCTGGACGCGGACTCTAGTCTGACCTCTAACATTGTATCTGATTGGCTGCGCTGGCTGGAGATGGCATTGACCTGTTTACAAGCATTAAACATATTATTAACAATATTTAGTCTGCAAAAGTCACATGGTGCATATGTGTCCTGTATGCAGGCACAGAAAAATTTGGAGCATTGCATCAGCGAATGATAAAAAGGGTAAAAAGCAGCCCGAATATGCCATTCAACATTCAGCAATTTATATGTGCACTCTGAGAGAGAGCGAGAGAGCGAGAGAGCGAGAGAGCAAGAGAGCGAGAGCACGCTTGGGAATTAGCGTGCCCATAAAGTCTTGACCATTGTGATTCTGAGAAGCCACATTACAAAAGATGTCTTTCTGTCGCGGTGCTGCTGAGACAAGGGACACTCTGTATTACCGCTCCATCACAGGTTGCCATGGATACAAAAACCCAAGGCCAAGGCGAGAATATATTCCGTTTGTTTGGGCTTGAAGGAAAATCTGAGGGCATAAAACATGGAGCTATTTATAGAACCGGTGCTGTTACCAGCTGAAACGTGATTTTCCCGTGAGTCTCACCGGCCCGCTTGGCTGGAATGTAGGGCACAATATCCTATAACCTCATGAAACCATAAGAGATCACAGGCGGGGTATTTTCAGAGTAGCCACTCAGTGTATTAGTCAAGGCAGAAGTGCTCTGCATTTACCAGCTTTTAAGTGGGTGTCGTGTAAAGGAGTGAGTGACAGAGAGATAACTCAGTGAGTCACAGCCATGCTGGATGTTTAAGCCCAGACATGTAGCAGTGGGCTAAACATTTTGCTTTGATCTGTTGATTAATGATGTGATACATTATTGATCCATGTGGGGATATTCTCTGTCCACTTGAGTTCAGAAGCTCAGTATCTTGCTCAAGAGCAGTTCAGCAAGGCAGGTGCTTGCCAGTACAGAGGCTTGAAGCCAGGTTGTCAGGTTGATGGAGAGTCTCTTTAACCACTAGGCCACCTTGTCAGCCAGATATAGAGCCCATGACTGGGGTTCTGTGCAGTTTGGGAACATGAATATGGGTCTTGGCAGATTTGAAGAGTAATAGCATTAGCTGTACTAACAATACAGTTTTTGCATTCTTTTGCTCCATCAAAAGAAAAGGTAATTTCCCTGTAACGTTTAGGGTTAGGGGACACAACACAAACGACCTACAAACATTTTACAGCTTTATAGTACATTTATAAATACTGTTCATCACCCAGTCTTCACATCAGCAGTTAGGCTGAGGGTAACAAAAAAAAACTCCAACTCATTTTTTCCTTCTCTGCTAGGCGGCTAACTACCGTTTTGTTTACATATGGCAACAAAAAGAGCCAGGGCAACGCTTCACCACCAACAGGCTTTGTAATGCCTATATGGAATCTATGAACGCCACAGTGACAGTGAGGTTATGACCGCTCGTGCAGAAAAGCGCGTGTCTGGATTGAGAGGTGCTATAAGGCTAACTGTTGATTCCAATAATAAAATCAAACTCACTGAAGTGCCACCAAAGTTGAGGTGAGGATATAAAGAAAAAGTGAAAGAGCTGAGGGGCTCGTGGTGATTTCATGAATGTGTCCTGTTTAAATGTGCCACAAGCCTAAACCACCATTCGCAGAGTGTAATTGTGTTTACAAAACAGGGCCAGGACCCCACAGAATGCAATAACAACAACTTGGGCTGAAAGAGGGTTTGTACAGCCCACAGCTATTCCAATGCCCTGACAGTGGAAGATCCCTGAGGAACAAGAGCTATAGTAATTCTACTAAACTTTAGAAGGACACACATCAACGCAAAAAGTTGCTGTAAGAATAAAGACACCATATGACATAATAATACCATAAAGTAGGATAAAGTCACTATAATCTCTCTATTCAGTAGCCCAAGTTCGTATTGGAATATTATTTTTTTGTTAAGGGTGATATAGGCACAGTCATTTAGTAAAGGATAGGCTAAGTGAAACAGTAAAAGTTACAAATTCCTCGGGGTGAAACCACAGGTGTCCCGTTTAAATCCCGAGCCAAGCGCAGTCTCTCTTGCCAGCAGCCAACACGGCGATTCAAACTTGTCAGCACAGAGACAAAATGTCTACATATTTCCCTGTACGCACAAAACCCAGAGCCCCAAGAGCCACCAAAGACCAGATTAGCACTGTACGCAGATCAGCCCAATATACCTATTACCATTAGTAATTCTATCGAAAGCGATATTTCAGCGCTGAAACGGTCTGCTAAATGAGACGAGAGGCGACAAGAGCGCTGTCAACTCTGTCGCTCAATTCAAATGGAGGCGAGACAAGAGCAGCGAAGACACTGAAATAAATCCACACAAGATATGAGCATGAATAAAAAAAAACATCTTACGGTTCTGAGGTGAAAACTAGAGCATCATATCCAGAGATAGAGGAAGATATTACAGCTCCGCGCTCTGTGTGAATGCCGGAGCGTTTGGAGCGGGAGGGACCTGCCTGGTGGGCAGGAGTGACTGACACTCGATCTAACCAATCACGTTCGAGAATGAATTTTTTTTTTTTTTTTTTAAAGCGAACAAAGGTAGGCCTGACACGTTTGAACGGACCATATGTCGTGACGTGGTCAAAAACCTGAGGAATAAAAATGCATTGCAGGTGAGAGTGTAGCTTCAGGTAAACCCCAAGTGCGTCAGGTGGCGTCGTGCTGCCGGAAATCTTGTAATACGAGAAGGCTATTTCTGGGAAAGTCAGAAACTTCTATACACGACATGACATGTTGGGGACGGAAAGCATAGAAGTAATGGTAAAAGTGACGTGTTTTGGTTTTCTACGTAAGTAAGTAGTGTCAATGTATGTTCATATTTTCACTCTTTGTTTAACTTTTAGTTGTCATATATTTTTTTGCATTTTCCCCCCTTTGTGCTGCCACTGCAGCACAAAGTAACTATATTCCGCTTGATTGCTAAAATAAAACAAGTTGTTCAGTTATGTCCAGTCCAAAGCACTTGAATGAAGCACCAAGACATATCTATTCTTCTGAATACTTCTCAGCTTGGAAGTAGGGCTTTCAAGGAGCTCTTGAAGGCAGCATCATAAAGTCATAGCCCCTCATATAAACTCATAGCCAGTCATTTAACCTCCGAGGAAACAGGAAATACCATTGTATTCCTTTACTTTGAATGGCTGGCGTGGAATGTAGGATACAGTTCATATAGCCCAAAAGCCTAAAAGAAGAGAGAAATATTTGCAGGTATAATAATATTTCAAATAAGTATTGATAATCCATCAGCACTCATTACTTCATAACCAGTACCCAGCCCCATGACAAATTGTCTGATGATTTTCTCCTGAAGTTCTGGTTGCAAAATAAGGCTTTACCCACCGTTGACAGTTTGTTGAAATGATGAGTAAGTAAGAGAGCTTGGAAAGTTAGCATCCACAGACTGAATGAGTGAGTGGGTGGGTGAGTGAGCGAGGGTGTGTGTGCACGTACGTGCATGCGTGTTTCTGTTTAAAGTCTGTCTCTTTCTATTCTAAGCTACGTTATGCTCATGACTCATCAGGTATCTGGGACTTGTGATTGGACATGTAACTTTCAGAACCACCTCTAATCTGTTATCTGTAACTCTTTGTACCACCTTCATGCCGGGATTTGTTTACCCAACGAAGCAAATTTCCTCCTTTGCATGGGCATGAGGCTGACACTTCCTGCCCCGGCCTATTTCTATGGCAACACAGAGAAGGAAAAACAAAAAAGGGGAGAAAACGTCTTTGAATGGAGAGTCAGCATTGGGTGTGTCCACAGACCTAGTATTGACAAAGCTCTCAGAGGTGTTTGGAGTTCAAATAAGGGAATGTAGGCCTTCATATGACTGTCTGTGTTTCTCGAGAGTGAAAGAATGTTGATTGTAGTATTGCTTGTACAATAGAGCGAGGGAGCGAGGGAGGGAGGAGGAGGTCTTTTGTCTGCAGCTGTCTGTGTGTGTGTCTGTGCAGCACAGATCTGTCTATTGGCAAACCCAGGTGGATTCCCATGTACTTGACTAAGAGGAATGACGAAAATAAAATACCACGCCCTGTACAGTATCAGTATCAGTAAAGACTGAGACAAAACATAGAGAGAGAAGAGACAGACAGAGAGAGAGCTTTGTTTACTATTAGTAGTATTGAAAATTGCATACCTACTTCAGAAACACCCAGTATATCACCTGTCAACTCTCTCTTTCTGTCACTCTCTCTCACACACACACACACACACACACACACACACAGGGGCATGCAGATTATGTCTGACAGTGTCATCTATTGGTTAGATAT
>CABFOQ010001008.1:0-14760 GCA_900660455.1 Gephyroberyx darwinii | reverse complement strand
CCCCCCCATCACCGTACACGTTAATCCAGATGTGAGCAGCAGATGCAGAGCAGAAAGAGAGAGGGACAGGGAAACAAACAAGCCTTGTTTACTTGTGGTGCCGTTTCCATGCCCACTGCTCTCTCGAGCATATTGAAGAAGCAGACAAAAATAGTTGTGGAGTGATTAGGGGAAGGAAGATATGAGGGAAGAGGTTGGGTGACTGCTCTGTGCTAAAAGTATCTGAGCACTTAAACAGTGCTGGGACTACATGAGTTTCCATATCTATTGCCAGATGACACGCAATGATAAAAAGGCTATGTGCGCTATGAAAAGGTCTTGTGCTATAAGAAGTAGCAGCTGGGACAGATATTTATGTCAGGGCTTCACCTCAGAGTGGAAGTGCACGGCCTTGCTGTCAGAAATCTGCAGCTGAGTGGTGAGCTCCCCCACTCTCGCCATGTAGTGAGTTTTTATCAGCTGTTCCCTGGACTCCTCGTCTCCCACCTGCACACACAGACACAACATCTTTTTTTTTTCCCGGGGGAGTGTTGTCATTTTAAATGCGTGTTTGGTCTATGTTCTTGTATAAGACGTCTTAACATGAATAAATTGGTGAAGTGTGAGACAACTTACATGCTCAGCTGTAGGTGTGGTGGACAGCATGCCGACCTGGTGAGAACAAGACAAAACACAGCAACGTGTCAGGGACTTAATCGCAGACCGAGTGTAAAAAAAAAAAAAAAAAGTCAACCCCCCCTAGAAACAACCACAATCCTCAGTACCACCCAACCCAATCAGTGCACCTGCTCCTAATTAAAGGACTCAGTCATTTGCTCACCACCAGTCCCAAGCAAACACTGTTCCCAGTGCCAAGGGCTTTGTGTGTGTTTCTGACTATGTAAGTTCATTGGATTTATTTGTTTATGGAATCATGTTTTATAGTTGTTTTACTTTGATCAACATTTACATTTAGTTACTTGGATGTTTTCTTAGAGAATTATTGTCTGTACTTGCATCTAAACTGCCTTGAATAAACTCTGAAAATGGATGGACACTCTTGCTAGTGGAGCCTTCCTTCCTGCCCATGGTGGTAATCTTACTTGAATTGGCTAACAACTCCAAAGACCGTCCTAACTTTTATTTACCAAGGGTTGATGAAATATCAAGTACAGCGGGCCTCTAACATTCCCAGAGAAAACCTGCCCCAGAAGACTTCACTATAAAAGTTAATGAACAGGTAGTTAAGTCTAAAATAGATGACAACACAGGGTATGGTGACTATTGAGACAAATGGCGCCAGAGTGAGCACAGCCTGAACTCTGTACTGACTTGCCTAAACAACAGTACTTTCACATTCCGCCGCATCAGCACATTATAAGTCTGGGTTTTATTAAGGAGAAACATGCCCCGCGTGGGAGCGACAAGACAGAATGATAATACTCCCTTTGTTGAAGCAAAGTCAGAACGATTCTTCTGCAAGTGGAACAAACTGTTAAGAAGCCAGTGAAGTGACTTTACCAGGCTGGTGCACAGCGTAGCCTCCTTCCCTGTGGCTTTCTGCTCTGTCTCTGCATCCTCGTGGCTGTGTACTAGTGCGCTGGCTGGAGCCATGTGTGAGGTCTGAACTCCCCCTGAGGCTGCTGCGAGCTGGGCCTCCAGGTCCACAATGCGCTGGCTCTCCTTCTCCAGCCTCACCTTCCCTAGCTGGGCCTCCAGGAGCCAGTGCTCCTTCTCCTGCTCCAGCCGAGCAATTTTCTCCTGGCTCTGCTGCACCTGGAGGAGGCCGGGGGGGAGACAGTGAGGTTGTGGGAGGAAGAGGTTGGAAAAATGATGGGGAGACTATATAACAGGGCAATTTAAAATAACCAAGTTTATTTATATAGCACTTTTAACTGATTTTTAACAAAAGCAACCTTCATAATAAAATAAATTAAAATGAGAAATCAAGAAGGCACCACAACATAATAGAGGATATAAACACAACAGTAAAAAAAAAAGCTTCACAAAGCATCATATAAAAGCTCATCATAAAAAAGTCTATAACAAGTTAACTGATTTAAAAGGTGATATCCCCCGTCTGAGGATCCGAAGCTGCACACTGGCTCAGGGTGAAAAGGTCTACAATATAGCTTTCAGCCAGACCTAACCTTGCTTTTTAAGTGATTAGTAAATAAAACAAATCATTTCTAAAGTGTAAGGAGAGTATAAAGGAATCAGTGGCATACCTGCTGAGTGAGACCCTCTCTACTCTCTGTGGAGCTGGTCAATATACGACGGTTTGACAGGGCTTCTCTGTACGGAACAAATTGTGGCCTGGGCTGAATACAAAAAGACAAGAAAAATGGTGGGAAAACAGACATTTATTGATGAACGAAATGCATTCAGTCAAGCATATACTGACCTTTCTGAGAGCATGGATATACGCAGCTGCTCTCTTTTTGTTAGCCAGCATACTCTCTGCCTGCAAGGGGTTAAGGGCTACTGTCCCGCCTCTTGAACCGTAGCCTGTGGACGACGTGAAGAAGTCGAGGTTGTTGCTGAAGAAGGTGGCAATCTGCAAGGAAACAGGCTTAATATACCTATCGCTCAAACAAGACACGAGAGCTCAACAGCATCCTAAACCAAAGTCAAGTCTATAACCTGTCTAAGTGGTCCGTTAAGCCTGAAATTACCCCATGTGTTTACTTTAGAGAGAATGCCAAAGACCTCTCTAGTGAGTATGACTTCTACCGCTGGGCCTACAGGAAGGTGACACAAGCGTCCAAGATACTAAATGTCCATTTTTGCCTGCAGAGATGGCCACTCTTCACATAAACTACCAACATGTTCTACACCACAAGGCCAGGGGATCAAGGCCAACCACTGCCACCCACTGGACTGTGCCTCCCATCAGTAGACTCGTCTCTGCCAACGGTTCAGTTGATCCACAAACCCTGCTCTAGATGGGCAAAGAGAAATCATCACCCCCTATTTTGATTAGGGAGCAGCTGCAGAGACTGCAATTTGGTGGGTATCCTTGAACGTTTCACTGCAGCCCACCTGAGTCCTGGATTCTATGTAATCACATTAATGGCAAACTAGCAGTGTGAACCAGCTGCACTGAAAACTTACTGCTACTTAGATTTAAGCCTTTTTATAACCAATAAAACTCACACTGTAGTTGAACAGACATAATAAAGAAAAGCTGAGCCTGGCTGCTGCCTGCCCCCTGTTGGCCTTACCTTGCCAGTGCTGTTGGTCAGCGAGCCCAGGGATCCCAGCAGACACTCGGTGGTGGTCCGCAGCTTCTGGGTGACAGTGGGCAGCTCCTGCTCTAAGCTAGCCTTCTGGTTGTAGTGCTTTGTCATCTCTGGACACACGGGGAGGAACAGCAAGACAGGCATTTCTCATTTGCCGGCATTTACTGCATTCAAACCCAACAGCTAAATAGGATGTTATATTAAAACCGAAGAGCACCTGTTTAGGAATGCTCCCTTACTGAATGAGGTGTAATCAAAGAGAGCTACACAGCATAATGATGTGTTATGGATCTTAGTTACACACTAAAACTGCAGGTCTCCGGAGTACATTTGATCATGGTGCCAGAGGCTCCGTACTGTGCCCACAAGAGATGCAACACAGACAAAGAGACAAAGGCAGCTTGCATACAAAGAGATTTCCACTCTGCCAATTGTGTCAGCTGCACAAAAGTTTGTCAGAGATCACATAATTCTATTTGGTTTCCTACTGTGCCACAAGTTATACCAAAGCCCCTGGGCATTTATTCTACAACAACTGAGCTGGTGGACATTGCTGTGAATACAGAAACGAGCAGAGTTTTATGATTGGCAATAGCAGCAAGGCAGTTAGGCTGTGAATCACTGTTGTGTCACGCTGGTTGTGTATGGCTCCGGATCAAATGTGTCTCCACAGTGCTGCTCACCTTTAACGGCATCATGAAGGCTGTGTAGGCAGGCAGCCAGCTGGGTGAAAACAGCGGAGGTGCTGCTCTGGGGCATGGCATCCTGTCGAACACCTGAGACACATTATACACACATTGTAAAACAACAAGCAAATTAGTTCACATCCCCCTCTCCTTCTGTAAAAAAAAATTGCTCAGTAGAGGAAGCTAAAAAAAAACAATTCTTTACGCAAATGTGTGAAATAACGATGCTGATTCAATATCAATTGGGATGAATGACAGTAATTTTAGGCAGAAAGAGCTCAATTGTCTTGACTTACTGGGTAAGGCCAATAAGTTTATGTAGTTCTGCAGTTTCTCAAACATGGACGTTACTCTCTTCATGTCGCTCTGCAACTCCTGGTTTTTACCAGTGAGGGCAGTGGTACAAAGAGGTGCCTCACACTCTTCTTCCAGGCTGTGGGTGGAAGAGAGGATGGCAATCAACAAAACTTCTTCCACTCAATCTTTCTCATGCATACTCACACTCTCACACACATACACACACACGCACACACAGGGAGCGCTGACCTTTTTAGCTGATAGGGTAGAATCTTCTGCAGGAAGTGGGTGTATGAGGAGAAATGATCAGCAAAGTTCTTCAGCGTGCCAACAGTCTCCTTCAATTCAACAGAACACAGTTAATGGTTCATCATCAATCAAAAACAGCCCCCCACTTTGCCTCTGTCCAAAAACCACTCACCAGCACTGTGACTGTGTCCTCTGTGATGCTCTGGTGTAGTTGCAGCAAGCTGTCCTCCAGGGGGCGCACATAAGCTGCATTCTCATGTAGATACTGGGAAAACTGCATAGCGGGCAGAATTCAGCAATTTAGGCTTATACTATGAACATTACGTGAGATTACCGTTAAACGTAGAACCAGAATTACTGTAATATGTAGTTCAATTCATTGTAGTATATAATTGATTATCACTGGTAGTCTTTATTGCTTGTGCATGGTTGCCTCACCTTCTGGTTAAGAGGAGACACAGGCTCAATGGAGGAGTCCAAGGGGTAGATGTGTACTCTCTGTTCTGTGTAGGAGTGGAAGTTCAACAGAGCGGCCACCAGATCCTGCACAAAGCCCAGGGCCTGACCTGCCACGTCCCGGGCCTTGAGCTGAGTCCAGAGGAAGAACACAGATGCAGCACACATCTGCCTTTAGTCCTCTCATTGAGATATTAATCTGTATCAATGAATTTGTAACATACAGTATGTATCTGTATCTTTATTTCTGTATTTGCTGTTTTATTTTTTTTAAAGTATGTGGGATTTCTTAACTTCAGTACTCTATAGCTTTATTCTTAGCTATATACTGCAACAACTCATTTTCCCTACAGAGTTCATTGGAGGGAATCAATCAATTGCTGGTGCACAGTAAATCCGTCCGGTGTGTTTCCTCACTCACCTGGTGCCTTCGATTGTGTGGTGGAACATTTAGGCTGTTGTAGTCACCAAATTCTGGTGGATGGGAGAGAAGGGCAAATCGGTTAGACCCCAGCAGAACCTTAGCTGCTGCACTGAACCTTGGTTGACTCGACAAACTTTCAAACTTTCCCCTTCTAGGTGTAATACTGCGCTATTCACTCCTAAGTGGAATGTTGCTACGGTGTCAGTGATGCAGTAAGGCTCAGATGTGAATCTCCTAACTCTTGTTTCAGTTCTAAGTGGATAAGTGTCAAATACTCACTGGTGTCATTGAAGGGCACTTTCTCCTGGATAACGCTGCTACTTTGTTTCACCTGTCTGTTCAGCTCTGACTGGCATCGCCTCAACTGTTGCTGACTACAGAGGGAACAAGAGAGTTTATTAGGTAAAATTCTGGTTAATCATATTGAATAAATAGCTCCAATTCAGGTCAAGACAAAACTACAATATTTGCAAATGCAATTATATCTTTTTGTAGTCATTTACTGCTATCTACTCCCTCTAGAGGTGCAAATCACCCTATCAGACTATTCTCAAACTGTGAGTAAAAAGTAGGACGTACCACTCTTCTGTTCGCACCCTGCACTCTTTTGATTCCCTCTCCAGAGTCTGGGCTTTCACCTGTCAGAGGAGAACAGGAATAAATACACGCATCACGAAATTAAAAAAAAAAAAATCACACCTCTAATCATCCTTTTTCTCTTCCTCCTCTGCCTTTTCTCCTGCTCACCCTCACCTCTAAGCGTGCCTTGTCGCTCTGCAGCCTCTCAATGGTTTCCATGTACTTGGTGGTGAGTCCATCCAAAACTGCCTGGTGCTGCTCTGAGTCTCTCTCCAGCTCCTCTAACCGCACCCTCAGCTGGGCCTCCTGCCGCCGGTGCTGCTCATCTGCCTCATAGAACTAACCAGCACATACCAGGACACAAAACAACAGACACATCAAGTATAATTTGGAGAGTTAATAAATGCCTACATGTTCAAAATGATCAAATATTTTGTAACGTGGGATACCTAGGTTTGAAACACTCGGTACAGTATATAGAACGATGACATGGTGATATAAAAAGGCCAGAGGTGCTTACTTGGATGTGGAGTCGCTCATTCTCCTGGATCTTTTTCTGCAGGTCCTCATCAAACACGCTCTGGGTCTGCAGGCCTTGCTGCGAGGGGGAGTCCCCTTTATTCTGGAGGAGGTAAAGATGAAATTGTGCATTATTTCTGAAACTAGGGCTGCTAAATTAATTGTGTATGTGAATTTTTGCTGAGATTGAAAGTGGATATAACTTCCTTCCTCAAATCATCAAGACTATTAATCACTTATTAATACTTAATAATCAGGATCAAAATAATTGAGATTATCCTTTTAGCCATATTTTCAGGCTTAGCTGAACTATGGCATCCTTTGAAATCAAATTGATTTTATGACCATTACAGACACCATGTAGTGGAATGTAGTACACATAAACTAGATGCATTTCATCAACACACCCTGACACCCTCTATCCAACTCAAATCACTCCCTTGTATTTCTCCCTCACGCCCACCTTCCCCTTTTTGCCCTTGGCTTCACAGGCAGCCAGCTCCTCTTGCAGGAGCTCCACCCTCTTGGCCAGCTGTTGGTTCCTGAAGCTGAGACTGTCCATCTCCTGCTCCACCTTCCTCAGGCTCTGGTCCCTTTGCTTCATCTGGTCCTGCAGTGGGAGATAATGGACTGATGAATAACAGAGGTCAGGGCGAAGACTGCCGTTGACATTCACAGCAAGTAGACATGTCTATTCACTGACCAACACATTAGGGCTGAGCCAATCAATTACTGCCGCTGAAACATGTGATCAAGTCACTCTTCGCAGTGCTGCTCTTCAAGCACAGGAGATTGTTTGGGGAAATTATGCCCCAAGTGAAAATGGCTAGATTGTCATTTTGCAACCTCAGCATGACTGTAATTGCGACATTTACACCAGGCCTAGTTTGGGTGTGGATTGACCATTTGTATTTATTTTGCAAATATGAAGATATAGTAGTCCACTCTTTTAGTCCACGACTTATGCTAGCTTCCCACCCTGATGATGCACACACTGAACAGACAGGCACACACTGAATATAGTCAGGAACCCTTTCATAGTCGATAATAACCATTACTGTTGTGACTTAGATACAACTAGTGCCAATGAATGCCTAGCCTGCAGCAGGAATAGAAGTGCACATTAGAGCTGTGGGAAGCCTCTATATTATTGTGAATGCTGCTTTACCTTTAGTGAGGCAGAGCTGGCCTGTTCATCTACCACAGCCTTCTTCAGCACCTGGTTTTGGGCACGGAGCTGTGAAAATATAAAGGGAAAAATGTTGTGACATAAACAAAAACAAACAGCTTGAGGCCAGGATTAAGGTGTAAACTCCAGTCTCCTCATTAAAAAAAATGCTGTCAGCTATTAGTTTTAATTAAGAGATCAGTGCTGTAGTTCTACATGTAAATAAAAAGGCATAAAAAGGCTTGTTGCTTATTCTTATTCTTTGAAATCTTCAGTTATAGAAGAGTCATGAAGGGTTGTACAGAGTGTAAAAATAACTATTATGTCACTGTTTAGGTCCACAGGTTGTTAGCAGGCCACTAGTTGATGGTATATATCCTGACAGTTTAAACACAGTTAAACTACCGCTGCTGTATGTGTGAAAATGACACCGTCAGCACTTCCTGAAGAGGACATGGACTGGTGCTTGGCTAATGGAGAGATCATAGTTGAACAGGAAACAGCACATACCCCGTGCTGTCAGCTGACACACACAGAGACAAAGGGTGGAGAAAAACCCTAATGGCCTGCAGGAACACACACTGCCATGATATAGACTTCACCGCAGAGCTGCTCACTCATTAACAAATGTTATTTTAAAAAAGAAATGTTTATGGAACTTGAGGATGGGGCAATCACCAGCATTTAGCCTCAAAGTTCAACACAATGACATTTCAGACTAGACCCAGGTCAATATAAGTGAATTTTAATAGTACAGCTATGATGCTTTATACGAAAACATGATTGGGCACTGTCTTTTAATGTCGTCTGCCCAGGAGGAGGAGATACCACTAATATTCTTTAAGGACTACATCGACTTTTTAGGGTCTTTGGTCAACTTACCTTTTACATGTTATGATAAAAGAACCACCAAAATCATGTCTTGTATCCCTGTCCTGTGCACATGGCAACATGCTAGCATACAGTATGTTAAGTGCACATAGGCAATTAGCATTATCTAACTAGTATCTAACTAGTATCTAACTAGTAATGCAGAGTTGCAGTTTTTTTTCTGCCAATCCTTTCATCACATAAGGCTAAGTTGACCAACAGGGCAATAACCCAAAAGGTCGGTGTAGTTCTTTAATATTTTGCAATCAGACTATTTGCCTAGATTGCATGGCTGCCAGTGGTGATTTGTCAGGGACATACAGTGATGTAGCACCTTGCTTTTGATCTCAAACAAACAATAACAATAATATCCTGGACTGACAATCAAGAGGTCCTACAGTTCTGAACATGTTCAAGAGTATCATTAGTTATTATTATCATTAGGCATACTGTTGTATAAAGTAATAGACTGTAATTAGACATTGGCAGCTTCTGTCCTCCAAGCTCTTCAATACTTAGTGACACCTGTTAGTGTTAGCCAACGTTACATAAAACAATAACATTAGAAATACAGTAATTTACCTTGGAATATTCCTGTGCCAGCTTGCTGTATTTTGCTTGCAGGTCTGCAGCCATGGTTGCTGGAGTCAGAATAACGTTATCCCTCGCTAACCGTTAACGTTAGTCAGATAACGTTACCTAGCTAGCTAGCTAACTAGCAAGCTGACGTTCGTTAGCTTGCCAACAACCTTCTTCACAGTGACAGTTGCTTGAAATGTTAACGATAGATAAGGTTAGCTGTAACTTAGCTAACTTGGGTTACCTAGCTCACTATTATCTTTTCTTTAGACTGTCTTACTCCGTTACTTGGTATGATTGATACATTGTGACAGAGGGACGGTCTTGAGTCATGGAGAAAGGACTGGTTGGTGATCATCTGATTAAATTTGTAAAGCCGGATGTTATTCCAACTTGCTAGCAAGCCTTTTCTCGGCTAACACCATTAGCAGTAACAGAGCCAGCTAACTAGCTAACAGCTATCTAGCAAAACAAATCCCAACACCGAGTCACATCTAGAGTTAACTGACAGCAGCCGTTTGAACCGGTAAAAAAAACCCCGATATGTCCCGGTAATTATATTTAAGAGACTGTAACTGCTATTTACACTGAATAACAGCATTGGCATTTCCACCCACAGTCACATCGAAATACTTTCATTTTCTAATCCTCATTAGCAAAAAAGCCTCGAATGAAACCGGAGACACAAGCTCAGGGTTCAAAGTTCGAAACCGGAAAAGCTGGTGAGGGAATGCAAGGATGGTGCCCTCTAGCGTTTGAAGGTTTAGTAGTAATTTTAAAAAATCGAGATAGTAATAAATTTATGTGCTGTTCAAAATAATGAATCCAGATACATGTACTGGATCCAGGAGCATACTAAACATCCTGCCTCTGTGTTTTCCTTGAAGGAACATGCCATTTAGAATGAAGTGTTTTTCAGATGTCAGTAATAACTCATTTAGCAATATTCTTTGACTTTCCACATGTTATGGAAAGGCTTGATTGTAGTAGCAGATATGCCCACATGGTGTGGTGTCTAAATCACAAGTGGGTCACTGTACCCCTGTGTAGGATAGTATTTGTGTTTTCCCACTTAAAATGCCAATGGCCTCATTTAGCACAGAAGTGCAATGAGACGTTGCTTATGAAATACACTGAAACTATCATTGCTCAAATCCTAGATGACTCATTTCACTTTATCCATAATAATCCCTTTCAATTTTCACCACAGTCATTTTATATCACCATGTCTTTAAATGAATCATAACTGGATAGGTCTTATTCTACCAGCTGTTAATTCTGTAATGCACATTGCATTCACCACGACAAGACTTGCTTGTCTTACTGTTTAGTACCAAAAAACCTTTGCCTCTCTCGCTGATATTTTGTTTTTGATCTTAAATGTATACAGGCATAACACAAACTCTCTCACACACACACACACACCACAGCCAGTGGCTCCAGCATTGTCTGGTTGCCTGGCAACTGCTGGCGTGGCGTGGTTGCTAGGGCCACGTGGGAGAGGGGGAGGTGGTGCTGCTCTGATTTCCAGCTGAATTGAGGCAGTCAGTAGGGAGAAGCCCCCCTCTTCCAGTAGACACACAGGACTCCATTGAACAATAGAGCTGTGCCAATGAGCCTGAGGCTAGTCAGACAACCTCTTGTTCAGGGTCACGCTGTGTTCATCCCACAGTCCTCCATGACTAATTAACTTACAGGGAGGTGTCGTTAGGACGTCTGATGACGCATCCATCACTATCACAGCCCTGGAATCTACATTAGTCAAAGGTGCATTTCTGGCAACCTGCCATGTTGATGTTGATGCATTCGCAAAGACATACAGGAGAAAAATGAAAATCACGCTGGAGCCACCACATGCAGCGCAGAGCACAGCTTGCTCAGTCAAAACAGGGCTGAACTGCTGGGTTTGGTGGTAAAATATTTGCAAGCTGTAACACAGTTATGTGAAAATTGAGAAACCAGCAACATGGAGAGCTAGCTATTTTAAAGAATGGACTATCATTAGCCATGGTTTTAATCTTGTGACCTACACAGTAGGTGGCAATGATGATCAAATATTTAGCAACACAGTACTGACTAAAAAAATAAGGTGATGGCATTCATTTGTCGTGGAGGAGCATTTGACAGTTAAACATGTGGACAGCGGATACAGAAAAAAGAACTGATGCAGTGATAAAACAAAACAGGTTTTTATTGTTGTTTTGTAATACCATATATAATGCAATTGCATATCTTTGGCGAAAATAAATCTTATAAACATTTTATCAACAGAGGTTAGCATACAAAAACCAAAAGGTGTGTCTGTCTAACAGACATGGCAGACGACTGACACAAACTGATACTGGGTTGGCAGCTTTACTTAGTCAAATGCAACAAAATGTTCATCATAACCATAATAATTGCAACAGAATTTTGAAAATCACATAATCAATATTCAATAACAACTGTCAAGCAATGAAGCAATTGTATGCAGCTTTTGGGTTGTATATGTCCTGGGACCCCATATCTATTAGGTAGCTCATCCACAGATAAACATTTACTCTGAGTCAGAATTAATGTCGCTTTGAGACCAACAGAACCTCTCTTTTGCAAGTGCTACAGAAAGAACAAGTAGGATTTTCTCTAGAAGTCTCTCTAACTTCTTACCAGTCCTCCCTACACTCTAACATAGGTCTGAAAAACTACACAGCAGCAGCCTGGGGGACTAAAGTTAGTCTTTTCCAGTTTTCGAAGGTGTTGAAAACAGTTTTCAACACCACACAACAATACCTGGAAGCATGAGTTATCAGTGGCAGTTAGGTGTAAAACATTTTTAGATGATGACAGTGATCCTTATATATGATAAGATTTTCAGCTAATTTCAAATTTGTGACTACTTAGTCAAAATATCTAAATATAAACCATACGTCAGACAAATAAAAATGATTAAATCAACTTAAAAGAAATTCTACATGGGGAATGTCTGTTCATCTGAAATGTCTACCCCTGCTGTACATCAATTTTGGCAACATAAGGTTTCAGGATCAATATGTTAATCAATTGTTTTCTATCCAGTATAACAAAAAGCAAAACAAAACATCAGGAAAACCTGGCAGTCATGGTTAAATTGAAAACACCCACTCTAAAGACAATAGACATTGGCAAAATACTTAATCACTATAAAACAGTGAAAGAAAAAGGTGTATTGCTGTAAATAAACAGAGGAGAAAAACAAAACAGACTTCTAAAGAAGATTTCACAGAGGGAGAAAACAAATGTGCCTGGCGAGGAGTCATTCATTTTAAATGACCAGTATTTGATAGAGTATGCATTCAATAATCCCATAAATTAACGTCATAAATAAGGTGATGATTAATGAACAACAATTTGTTCTTTCGTTTCACAGCTAAACAAGACCAGTGTACGTTAATGTGATTGAGAACTGCAGCTTACATCCAAGAACAGCTCCCACTCTAAAGCAACAGAGACAAACCAAAGGGTCGATTAAGTCACTATACTGGTCAGAGTCCTCTCCCATTTCCTGTTACAATGATTCTGAAAACTAGGGCACTGTTACTCTAAATACTGGGAACAGGGGAACATGGTGACCATGGCCTTTACAGTTTCACGTCAGTGGCACAAGAAATTTTTTGGCACTGGTCAAACAAGCTATACTAACAGTCATTGCAACAACATGTGAGCTAGTCTAACATTTTTCCTTGTGAGAAGTGTGATAGAATGTTGAGTTTGTTACCCTTGTGCATGTCCATACTTTCTTGCACAGCCGCTTGTATGCAGCCGTTGTAAAAGCTCAAATGAGGACTGTGGCCATTTTCATAAGTCACTTGTAACTTCCCCTCACTGAACAACATGCAATCGACTGACAATAAACACCCCATTTCACAGCTTGAGAAGTGAGTGTGCACTTCCTTATTTTGTTCTAGGAGGAAGAACGAGGAGGAGACAACACTGGCCAGTCAGAACCAGGGGTACCGAATTACCTTGACTAAGATCAGCCAAATGGAAAATTAGCTGTATAATTTTGTAATTTTTGTGGTTCAAAACAGAAGAGAACACAAAGGGAGGTGTGATCAAACTATAAACCCAAATGACGGGGCTAGAAGCTGTAGTAATTTACTGTTGTCTCCGCTCCTGCCCATTAACCAACTCTATACACAATAGGACCAAAAGCAAGCATCAGAGTCCAATCCTATCAAGTAAGAGCTCTCTTATAATTAACTGTGAAGTGTAGCTGTAGCAAGAAGGAGTTAAATCTTTCATTACACCAATCATATTCACTCGAGCAGTATGACTACTTTGTCATTAAAAACATTTGGATTGAAACAGTGGCAGTTCGTTTGACCAGCTCGAACACTTTTCTGTCACACCCATCATCTCAAGCTCTAGTCAACATGTGCTGCATCTCACATGTATGACACACACACACACACACAGACCCATGAGTAACCTATGCTAGCACACAGTCAACATCTGCCATCAGGTGGTCAGATTAGTTGCTTCACTTTGCATAGGTTGTGAGCAGAAACAAATACATGTAATGTTTTGAGTTTGCACATAAAACATGAAAAAAACATACTGATGAATGAGAGGCGGGTGACAGGAAAAATGGAATAGCTTTGCTTTGTATAGCACTGGAATGGCCTCACAAAGCCTCGCAGTAAAGTAGTATAACTAACGTTGCAACTAAATTTGGCAGTGGCAGAGTAACGCCATTTCCACATCTTGCTTATCCTGAAGGAGACAGATGTGTAATACGTTTAGCTGATCATTAGATCATAATACTACTTCATTCACTGTCTTAATTGTAAAGTTTAACCAGTGTACTCAACTCTGAAAAATACCACCATTAAATAATGTCAAAAAGTTAAGGTTGTGGATTAATTATTGCATCTCTCTGTAAAGAAGATTTGTAGATTAAGAATTCCTTTCAAACCAGTGGCTTCAGCACAAAAAGGAGAAATTGATTACACCAGGAGGTTAGATTTTGTTTGTTACAAACATGCACTCATTCGCTTCATAAATAGGTTCACTTGGAAGAGAATACAGGTTTGAGGAGGAAGCATGCAACGCTTTGAGTTATAAAACCTTCAGCTTTTCCCATTTTGTCTTTCAGAGGAAAATCCTTAAATCACAATCATCTAATCCAACAGAAGCAGGCAGGTCATTTTGGATAGGTATTACGATGTTTCTCCGTAGCCCAAACACCCGCCCCAGCAGTTACCCCCGAGTTACAAAAGTCTCTATATGGCTTTGTTCTCCTGTGTGAACGATACTATTGCCATTTGTTTTGTTGGACAGGAATATACCAAACAAAAAAGGCTCAAAATGGCCAATCAGTGATCAGATAAGGAGAAGGAGGCACACTGGGACACACGATCAGGGGTCAGAGGTTAGGGTTCACAGGGTCAGGAGTCTGATGGAAAAAAAAAAAAAACATCTTCATTTCCTGTTCAGTTTTTTGCTCTTGACAGTGCGTTTGGAACCCTCCGTGCAGCTGCGTATACCAGCAAGGTGCAGCAGAGAGCCAGCTGCTTCCTTCAGCTCCTCGTCCAGCTCTGGCTTGGCCTCACATCGCGCCCTCTTGCCTGCGGGCCACTTAATGGAGGGTGCGTGTCGTGTACGATGGGGGCCACCCCTCTCATCCCAGAGGTCGGAGTCCTCGTCGCTGTGGAAGCCCTCGCTGCCAGCACGGCGGGTCTGCCCACGTTCACA
>CABFOQ010001005.1:18553-40270 GCA_900660455.1 Gephyroberyx darwinii | reverse complement strand
CTCGCATGACGGGGGCCCTGCCTTCCTCTCCTCAGCAGAACCTTGGGGTGCCCAATGGGTACCACTTCAGCTTCGGGGGCAGCACCAGCCCGGGCTCTGGTGTCAGGGCACCAAGGTATTACCAAGAGGCAGAGGAGGACGAATGGTGCTAGCATGGCTTTAAACCTATGTTTCAATGCATTTTTGAGGAATCGTGATGAGTTTTATCATCTTCTTTGAAGGCTTTAGTTAACATTGTCACCGTGCGTGTGTAGAATGCTGTTTTAATCCTTACTTGGAGAGATGAAGGGTAGGGAGACTATTTAAAGGGGGAGAAAACTTGAAGGGTATAATATTTGAATGTGAACAAAAAGTGTCATTAAATATATGGCCCATAGGATAATGAAATTGGGAATTCCAATAGAAATTTGCCAATATCAGATGTCTCACAGTAGCTATACACTTGAGATCACACATAGTTTAATAGCCCAGTGACATGATAATAATTTGTTGAGTGATTAGGAAAACCTCAAACACATTATTGACACTGTACCAGGGTTCCTACAGGCATGGAAAACCAGGGGAAAGTCATGGAAAATGGAACATATGTGCATATAGTTTTGGAACTGTCATGGAAATGTGTTGCTAATATTTTTTTTCCTAACCAGTGAAATGTTGAACGTCAGGCTTGGCTGCTTTGCTGAATAACAAACCCAAATCAGAAATGTCCTGATAGCATGGGTCCTAACTGATAGTTGTAGCCAGAAAAAGAAGACATTCGCAACACGGAAATAGTCATGAAAATTGTGCTATATGTCATGGAAAAGTCTTGGAAAAAAGTAATGGAGTTTGATTAGCAAAAAAACGTGTAGGAACCCTGCTGTACAAACAGCTCTGTTCTGCTCTAGTTTAGGACTCGACCATTCCAGGATGTTGCCTCATCCTTTACGACATTCCCTTTCTTGTCGGACGGCGACGATTGCCGATTTGTGTCCGTTAACCGTTCCTCGCAAACTTTCACGACTACGGCACTACGAGAGAAGCGACGCATGGTAGCGAAACGTAAATGATTGACTGATCGACCGATTGATTTGTTTTATATGAAAATGTAGATGTTGACTTTTCATTGTGTGCATTTTTTTGTATGATGTAAAAAAACAACAACAAAAGTGTGTTTCATGTAAACTGCTTACGGTTTCGCCATCGTTTTCAGGTCTAACGTTTCTTACAGACTTCTTTGCGATGTTTTAAGACAAAGTGCCTATCCTTTTAGATATACTGTAGAGGAAAAAAGATGCAACGTCGACTGCTTTTAACGCGTTGACACTTGAGTAGTCGTCCTTATGTAGCTCTGCAGGAAAACAAGTTGTACAGAAAGCCTTATCTGCAAGCAGAGAAGCAACACCTACGCTTAAAACAGAGGAATGGAAAAATGACCTTATGGTAGTTGATTTTTTTGTTTTTTGTTTTTGATAAATCATGAAATCATGTATGGGAGGGGTGCAAAAGCATATGCGTGCATTTAACAACTATAAAAACTGCATTAATAATATATCAATCCAGTTACATTAATGCCAGTAACACAAGTGCATGTTTAGATGGTAGACCGGGTGAACAACCTACTATGATAACCTTGTAGAGTATGTTTTTTTTTCGTTTTTTTTTTTCTGGTGAGGACGTCACGGCTGCGTGAGCCTCGCGAGCTCCTGTATTTGCCTTCTACTTCATTGTCCGAACTGCAGAGTGTGTGTCAGTCAGGGGAAATAAAAACAGCGTGCACTTTCTGATGTAGGACCCAGAATAGCAGCCGTAAGATGCAGTCAGACGCTCAATGGGTGAGTCAGGCCGAGCCCTGTGTGTGTGTGTGTGTGTGTGTGTGTGTGTGTGTGTGTGTGTGTGTGTGTGTGTGTGTGTGTGCGTGCGTGTGCGTGTGCGTGCATGTAGGTTTGAAGGAAAAATCCACCCTATAACACTTCAACACTGGTAAAAAATAAAATAAAACAGTTATTGGTGATGTACGTTATGGTAAACATCAGACCATTTTGCATCAATCATACAGGGAGAAATCCATCGTAGAAGAGGCAGAGATTTCTCCACCGACAGTAGCCTCAATAGACCAGAATGCAATGCAGCCACAGCATGTTGTTTTGAGTGAGGGCTGCCATACACGTATAACCCGCAGATGAATGATCACACTTTAAAGCTATTTACCGGATATGCTCATATGCACACCTTTGATTGAAAGCGAGAAGCTGAAGTCCCTTCTCTGGGGGTTGTTGAAATGCATTTTGGGAAACGTAGGGAAATCACTAACAGAGGTAGACGTAGAGGAGGCACATCACAGACTGATATCAAGCAGTGTAAGAGTGTCTGAGGGGGGATTTTTCCTTCAAGTGACCCCATTGGCCAAGACCTACCTCCCCATGGAATTATGGGGGGGGCTATCCATGCCTGATCCTGCACACTGTATACTACACACAAATCTGTAGAGTGACTACCACATAAACAATATATATTATATGCAGTTTGCTTGATATACAGGACTGGTATCAGTGTTGGATTGCCGTCAGCTAGCAGTCGGTCCATTGCTATGCTTTTACATCATGGCAATCTCGATGCAACATCAAAAAGAAAGCTTTCAACCTTTGCAGCGATTGATTAGCAGAGAGGTATTCCTGATTTTCTGCCCCTGGTGAAAGTCCAACCCCTTTATTTCTAGCAAGGGAAAGACGGGGGGCCCGGTGTAACCATATCAACACGCTCTACGGGTCCACTTCCAGACACAAGGTGATAGATAGGAGAGTAGGGCTATGCAACACTTGGAAAAAAAAAAAACATTTCTCCATCCATTCTGTAGCTTTACATGCTGGTCTTTTTCAGATTTAGGCTTCAGCATGAGTGTGACCAAATGTTTTATATGAAAAATGCTATGAAAAAAAAATAATGCACACAAAAAGATGTTTAAATGCATAAAGGCACAATGTGTAACGACAAATAGAATATTTAGAAATACTTTATATATTTGCATGCATAACATTTACCCACTTTGACAACGTCAAAAAGGAAAAACGCAGGATGCTCAAAATGGGAGTAGGTGTTTTTGTACTTGTATCCTGGTTCGGTCACCACAAAACGCTCCTCCTTTCATAAATCATCCCCAAACGATGACTTTTATTTTTTTGTTCCTGTTCTGGAAATTGTCCTGCAGATACGTTTGTTGTTTTTGCCTTCCAAGATCATACGAAACACCGACACCTTTCTTCATCTACACGACCTCCGTGGTACGAAGGAAACTTAGTTTGGACCAGTTGGCCACCAAACATTCAAGTGATCCAATCTCTTTTATTTCTGCATACCACACGGCAGTGTAGATGTGGCTTTTTTTTTTTCTTGACAAAATAAAGATGTTTGCATGTTCTAACAACTTCTGTGCATGTAGGAAACTTAGTACTTTTTATACCATGTGTTATTTTGTTGTTGATTTTTAATGATATTTGATATAAACTGTGGGGTTTGTTGAAAAGACAAATTTATACAAAAAAAAAAAGAACAGTATTGAACATTATTTGTCGTTCCACACATGCAGCAGAGCTGGAACATTCCTTTTATTTTGGGGTCTTGGGATTCAGTGACTTGTTTGTTTGCCTGATTTATGTTTAATGGCCAGACTTTGAATTCTGCAGTTGTTTCTACATTTAACATTTTGTATGAAGCAAAGTTCCTTGAAATAAAAAAGAATGAAATGAAACTTTGTGTCTGCATCTCAGAATAATGCCTCGATGGTTTGAGCTTAGCTGTGGAGGTACAGTTGCAGTACCCAGTCTATATTTTTGTAGGTTGTTTGGACAATCTGCTGCAGGTAAAACTAGTTTTATAAGGTTGGTTCCTGTCCTCAGTTCTGATCAGCTGAGTCCTATTCAAACCGTTGTCATTTTCTATTAATGTATTTTTTTTTCTTGAGTAAAACAAATTACATTGTCAAATAATAGTGAAAAGCATATATTACTGCATTTATTAAAATAACATAAAACGTAGGCAAAAAATAACAGAAAATAAATATAGCCCTAGTCTCTACTCGAAAACACTCACTGAGTTGGAGCTGGAAAAGAGTCAGTTCTGTTAACCTGAACAAACTGCAACTAACATGCAACTAGCCACTAACCCAGGCCTCTACTGGATAAATTAGCCAGGGCCGGTGCAGGGCCCTGGGCAAGATTTTCTTTGGGACCCCCAACCACCACCATCGTGTAATAAAGATCATTACTACACATATGGTCTTTAATGATATGAGTGACAATATTTAGAATAATGCATTCATTTCCCTGTGAAGAAATGTAACACATACACACCTAATCTAATACAACGACAACCTGCACAAACGTTTTAGTGTTGAACTATTGTAAATGCACAATGTGTGATTGTATTATCATGTGTCTACTTATCTATCTAGCAATCTACTTATATAACGTTTCATTAACATGTTGAAACACTGTATGATACCGCCAGAATCTAACCCTACCTGCTACGAGCCTCTGGATAGCAATATTTGCTGCAGAACATCATTGATGCAACAATGCAACAGTTCTGCAGCTTCTTTGGTTGTAAACTTGAAATATAATTAAAGTAAAATAATTCCTCTCTTGCTTTAGTTGTTATCACAGCTGAATCCTCTTTGCCGTTAGCTATAAAGTAGGGCAACTTGGGGATTGCGTGGTCTAGCTAGTAAATAATGAACTAATTTAACTAGTTCACCTGTGACCTGCTTAAGACAATCTGCAATATTGTGGTTCTTTCATTTGCTCTTAGTAATAAAGCTGTGATGGCAAACCCGAATCATGACTTTTGCTGTCTATTCCTGCCTTCCGTATTTTCTTACCAGTGGAATAGGTGTGTTTTGGGGGTGCCATCTTGTCATCCATGCAGTGTAATGATGTTGCTTGCCATAGCAATAAAATGTGATTATTATTATTATTGTTTAATTATTATCAATTACAATTGAACCCAAGAGGCAGTAAATACCGTAAACACAAGCCTACAATAAAATAGGGTTCACCTTAGCTTTCAGCTGGTAAATACTATTTGGGTTCTTGAGGTTTGGCAATGGACCCTGACTTCTCCTGAACTCTGACATCACATACAAAACCTGCTGTCAACTGCAGGAATTTATATATTAATTTAAAATAAAAGTAACAAAATTAGCAATTTTCATCACATAAGTCATTGCTGGATTTCTCATTTATGTCGTTACTATCCGTTTATTTCGTCTTGGGGGCCTCAACCCATGTTTAGGTAACTGCATAGTGGTGTGTGGGCGTGTGAACACTTCGTTCAGATATAGATTATTCCCACAGATCCTGAACACAACATAAAATTACTTTCAAGCACGACCCTCGCAGTTTATTTCTTAATATCTCATTGGTCTGGAGCTTCACAGTGGGCGGAGCCAGAACGCACCAGGTGAATATGGGAATAAACTGCGTCAAGATTTCAGAGTTATCCAGAGTAAGACCGGGAAATAGGCGACTTTTGTTTCAGAATAAAAGCGCGACGCTTGTCGCCCTTAAAAATCCGTTAATTAATTGTTGTAGTGTACAGGATATTAATGAAAAACATCAATCGAATTGCCATTAACTATAGACTTCTCCTTAAATATAGCCTTAATTTTCATGTGGGACATTTCCATTACGCAAAAAACGTTGCAGCATACATATGTTCGTAGTAGGAGTTTGATTTTGTAATTTATAACCGGAAGTTTCATCTTTTGTTTCTGCTGTGCTGAATTCACACTCGTGAATAAAACTACAATGGTCAACTCAGCGGCTTGTGGATTTCAGAATGGGAATCTCACATGGTGTTTGCAATTATCCAACAATGAAACCTAGGAAAAAAATATTGATATGAGGCACTTTTAAAGTTAGCGCTCCTGACATTGCCAGCGTTTTTATTGTCCGAGAAAAACAACAATAATTATGTTTCCAGTAAGGGAAATACAGTTTTGGGTGGTATATTTTTATGTACTTGGATCTGCTGTGGACGTGTTCCCCAAGGTGTCTGTACGTGAAAACGCAGGGAGTTTTCAGCGGAAAGGTAAGGTGAGAGAAACAAAAAGAACTATATGAATCCTATAGTAACTGTCAGACGGATACTATTCAAATATCACGGAAATCCTGTAATAATAAGAGACAAAAAGAAAACTACCGTAAAGTACGTTAAGGTCATTTTAAACCTGCTAATGAGCACCAATGGCACACTGTAATCCCTATAGGAATATTACAGCAATTTTATAGTGATTTGTGATTTTGTGAGTTGAATATGCTTTTACATACTTCCCTTATTTGTGTAAGTTCCAATTGTCACCCTTTATATGTTGTTTTTTTTACGAGCAATTCTGCATTATAGGTTGATTTCTGATTCCATGTAAAATATTGTTCATGATTTGGCTTTATTATTTATTTATTTATTTACAATTCCTCACTAATGCCCTGACATTTTTTTTGAGGAAGATGAATTTGCAGAGGCCATCCTGTAGTGATGCTGTGCTGAGTTGTAGTACCAGATCCTTCCACTGGGAGCAGCTGTAGCTGTAGTCATTTTCTGCTCCCTTTTTAAAAATCTTTTTTTATCAATGCATGTATTGGATAGTTCAAATTAAAAGCTCTTTCTCCCCTCTCCCTTTGGGCTGAAGTAGTTCCCCACGCCCCGTGTTGCCACCCTGTCCCCCAAATGACAAGCTACAAACTTCTGTCCATATGTAGTGGGAAAGTATTCACATAAATGCTTTTGTTTTATACATATATTGTGCTAATATTGAGTGTCTTTAAAAAATAATTTTCATGCCAATAAATGGCAAGGATTCAGTATTATACTCTTGTCAGGGTGCCTCTGAAACAGCATTTAGACCATCATGGGACACTAAAACTCTTCATTGAAACCCAGACTAATGGAATTCTTTCAGGGTTAGTAGGGAAATTTTGGGATACATTACTGCCTTTAAATGAAAAATGAATCTACTTAGTGTTAAATATCAGGGCATTTATTTACTGAAACAAGAAAGAATAAGTGTGGTCAGGGAGGAACCTCCATCATATCTAAGGGGGGCTGCACTGATTGGTAGATAGCCTGACTATGTAGGAATGACAGTGGAAAGGATGCCAAAGCCAAAGTGTTTAATTCCAAGGCTATAGCCCAAGTGTAACAAACCATTGCTATTTATACACTCAACTCGATGCTGATCCAGACACAAAAGGTCTTTCTGCGCTCACAGGTTCGGTTGAGTCATGTTGGGTGGCTTGATGTTGGATTGGTTTTTTGAACAGGAAATGATATGTGATGCCAAACCCAAGGCCCCCCCACATTGTAGCTAAAAGGTAATGAATTTTGCAAAAAACATACTGAATTTTTCAGGAGACAGAAGCTTTGCTGTGAGGAATTTCATTTTGTTTGATGCTGTTGAAATAAAAAGATTTAAGAGTGTTATTACAATATCGGTGAATGGTTTTTTATTATTATGTTTAGCTTCATTACATTTTTTTTTTTTTTTTTAAAAAGAAAAAAACGTAATATAATAAAGATGGAGATGGATGGAGTCCCGGCAGCATCAAAACAAACAGAAATGTTGCAGAACAACAATGTGATATTTGCACCCTATCCTCCTCAAATGTATTACAGGATTGCTATAGTTCTTTTTGCTGAGGGAATTCCTTCCCCCACTCATGAATGCTTTTGATCTGTGGCATCAAGACAGCGCGCTGTTAGCAAACCCTGCTGTATCTGATGTCATGTTTTAGCAGTGTGCTGGGCAGAGAGTTAATCTGTGGGCTCTGTGTTCCCCTATCGTGTCATTAGGAGCAGATCAAAGCGCCGTCTGCCTCTCTGAGAGCCAGCCGGGGAATCGGTCCAAATCCAGTGTTGCCTACCAGGCACTCAGTAATTAATGTCGTCCATGCTTGATAACTAGGCTCTGTGTGTGTCTGCCAGCTGATTGTGTGTTTGGACAATTCAGTATGACAAGTAAGAAACAGCTAATTGAGGGGGGATTGTTCTGTATTCATGCTGTGTTTGTGCAGGGCTTCATGTTTGGGCTGTTGCAAACATATGGAGGGTAAGTAAAGCCAGGGCTCTGTGGTTTGGGTCATGATATGAAGGTGAAGAGGTTTCAGAAGTGGCCTTATTTCAGACGGTAGATTGCTGAATCTGAGAGTCTGGTAGATTATTGTTGACTTAAGCTTTTTTGATGTTAAAATGTTTTCTGGTAGTGCTGGGACCATACGTGTTTTTTTTGCATGGGCCTAGATGACCACTACTTGACCCATGCAGCCAATCCTGTCCAAGAGGCCCTGCTTCGTGTGAGTCTGTTAACGCGAACCTCCGCCATTCCCAAATTCTACCGCTCTCCCCTGCTTTTTGGTATCGATCGTGATTCCAACGAAACGACATTTTCAAATGCGAGTCTGGGAACACTCCTCTAAAAGCTGTGGTGTCTCTTCAATCACAGCCTGAGGTCTAAGGATATCCAAGAACAACAGCGGGCTGAGCGGCGTTGAGGTTGGCGGAGATCTCTTGTGAGTTGATAACGTTGGATTGACTGGGCCCTGGGAACAACTCTTTAGGAAATCCCAGCCTCCTAGCCATGCGACCTTGAAGTCAAACGAAGCAATTCATCACGACTCGCTCAAGGTGGAGCCGCGGCAACATTCACCCCATACTCATGGAGGTGTTCGATGAAAGCTAGCCCTTGACCACCTTTGACCTCTGATATCATAACACACGGTGCCAAGCCAAAATGAAAATGACACCGTGCCCAGAAGGTTGGCTCGCAGCGCTTCGGGAACCCCCCCGGGGTAATCCCTTCGCTGGGGTGAAATGCACGGTATCGCTTTACTTTGCAAACACGATGGGTGGATTTGAGCGTGACAGCTCTGGCATTGGGGGAGAAAGCCCTCTTGTGTGTCCTTGTGTTGAGAAAACCGATATTTCTCAAGCTATAATCACAGCGGTGCTGGTTAAAGCATCCTAAATAGGATGATGCGTTTAGCCTAGCGTCTCTGACTTGACGCTAGGCTAAACTCAACACTTGTAAAACTCACGAACACAGAGCCTTTGAGAGATCTGAGCCTCCGCAAAGTCCTTTAATCATCTCCACATTTCATTTCATCTAGACAGAAAAGCAACATTTCAACCGGTATACAAAAGCCCTATAATCAGTTTCATCAGCATAACGCTCTTGAAATGAGAGGATGTCCTTTCTTTGCTGTGGGGACTCCTCGTATACGGTGAATGTGAGTGATCTGTATTCAGCGGCTTGTTTGGTTACGGTGTTATCGACCTGGCGAGGCTGTAGCAGCTGGAGGACTGGAAGCAGACCGATGGCCTTGATCTGTCTGACTGATGGCTTTCCTGATGCTTGGCAGTGCTGGCTGCTTGGCTTGGTGCAGCTTGTAGCCATCAGGGGGTCCTGGCACCTCTGCAGACCTGCTGTAATGCTGGCATCCCTTTTCCGACTGCTGCCAGAGGAACTGGAAAACACACGACAACACACTGGGCTATGTGTGTTGGTGAGACAATAGCGCAGGTCGACCCCCTGGAAAAGTTGGCCGGTGCTTTAACCAGGCTACACGCCATTTGTTTTGGTGGGGTTCTTGTGTGTAGCTAACTACTCAAGAGTACAATTCTGTGGAAACATTTAATATTTGGAATTTTTGGACATTTTTTGGCCATGAAATTGGTCAAATTTAAAGATATTAAATAGGAGCAGGAACTTTTTTAAGCTTATTCATTGGCCATTTTGCCTTCATTAACAGCGACAGGATTGGGGGATTAAATGCAACAAAGGTCCCGGGCCGGATTCTAATCCAGAACGTCGACAACAGCAGCTTTAATCAAAAACTAGCAGCATCTGCCTCCAAGAACCCATATCTGTTGAACCCTAGTAAACATGGGCCATTAGATGTCTTAATATAAAACACAAAGGCCCTTTTGTTCATTGGAAAGCACCGTGGAGCTTAAAGCGAGCTAAAACTGGTCAGTGATGACAGCAAAGGTCAATATTTTTATTTGAATCAAAAGTGGTCTTATTTAGCAGGTGACCAGCGGGTGGTTTGGTAGCCTCGGTCATGTCAGAGCCAATCAGTGTTGGTGTTGGTGTGTGGAGCTCCTTGTATTCGCTCCAGACAGGAATGTGATCCTTCCTACTGTTGGTTACCTGTGATCCCATCAGTCAGCGCAGAGCCTGACCAGACTGACCCTGTCGCTCAGACTGACGCCATTGCAATACCCTGTACACCAGTGGGTTGGACTGCGTTACTCTGAGCTATGTAACACTACCAGGTCTAGATTAATCAAGATTATGTTTATCACTAGAAAGCATTTGTCGAAGAAGGCCAACAAAGGCAGTAAATAAAATTCTAACTTTGTATTTACCTTGCATGATTTTTAAAATCTAACAACACTGGTTTATACCAAAAGTGAGTCTAAGAAACGTATTTCATGTTGCAAAGTTACAAATATTAGTGTCCAAAAGGTCTGGAATCATAGGAACGTCATCAACTGATTGTCAGAAGTGGGATTTGAACCCACACCTCCATTCAGAGACAAGAAACCTTAGACTTCTCTTATTAACCTTTATTTATCCAGGAGCTGTTGACTTCAGCTCCATCCTCTTTTCCAGCACCCACATTCATACAGTTCCACCCATTCCCACTGGGAGCTGCCCAGTGCAACCACACGGTCTTCTGCTGGTGGCCACTGAGCAGCTCCACTGGAGCAGTTAACAGTTGCTCTACCATTTTCCCAGCTGGTCCAGGGATTCGAACCGGTCACCTTCCCATCACAAACCAGCTCTGAACTAGTCTAGATGAAAAGTGCTGGTTGGAAAAGTGGTAGGAAGTTAACTTTTTCTGGGTGGAAGTAGTCCCACTACCATTATGCTACTGAAGCCCCTATCCACTCAATCATTATATCATCCGCTCAATCATAGACCACCAATATACACCAAAATATATTTTCAGAGAAGCATTCATTTATGCCTTTCACCCTTAAAAGACCCTATCATGTAACTTACATCATTTTACATACGCAGATTTAATGTCATACACATTTGTGTGTATAAAATAGGTTTTTCCTCCACCACATTCCTGGTTTTAGCATTAAAGAGACAGATTGCTCAGCTCTTTCTCTGCCTTCAGTTCAGCGGGATGTTTCCTCTGCAGGGAGACGGGAGACGATTTGTCTCAAAAGAATGTGTTTTCAAAAGGAAGTGGGGAGGGAAGTTATTTATGACGTTTTCAGTGTTTTTTATTGCAGTAGGTAAGTACTTATTCAATATGACACCCAGACTAAATGCATCCTCTGCTGATCTGCTGTAATCTCTGCTGAAACTGCAATCAGAATGAAGACTGAGCCTTCATTCCCAACCATTTCTTCAGAGATTGGATAGAAGATTGTTTTCCTGGCAAAAGGTTTGGGTGAATTGAGAACGAACTGACCCCAAGCCAGGTCAGGTGTCCTTCACTAAACCAACCTGACAACAACAACCTGAACAGGTTCCTGATCTGTGGTCATACAACTGACTGACTCTATGCATTTCTGAGATGTACACAGGATGTATTCCAGAATTTGAAGCACAGATTTGAAGAAGTAGTCTTGAATGATGAACATTGCATATCGGTCTTTCCAACATCCGCTACAGCCATTTCTAAGCCTTTAATACCCTAGGAGTGTTGGGTTACTGTGGCCATGGGTCACCCCTTCGTATTTCAATATTATTCTTCTGGGAAGGGGGAAATGAGGAAATATTTTAAGGTCATACTTACTGGAGTCAGAGAATGCAGAGAATTTGAAACCAAATGCTCTTGTACCTGTATATGGGCCACGGGGTTAAACCTCTTGTCCAGGCTGAGTGAATTCAAAGGGCTGATAGCCACACGATGCTTCATTCTGCTGTATAGGCCTGCAAAGGGATATCCAATCCTTTCTAACGGCAGTCATGCAGAGGTTTATTCCACAACACTATATCTTGGACATCTCATTCTCATCAGGATGTCGACTGCAAATCCAAAGACATCAGTCGTACAGTTAATGTTGGCTAACCACAGAGCGAGGTTCTGACCCTCACTTGACTATCATGTTCCAGAAATTCCTCCACACAGAGATCGATGATAGATACAATTACGTCACCGAGAGATAAAGATATAAGCTTACAATGACACATGACACTGAACATACACAAAACATTTTTCGTTTGGAGTAGATGATTTCCCTTGTGACCCATCGCCCCTGTCAGTGTCTGTTTCCTTGAACTATTTTTGATTACCTTTGAGAGCACAATTAGAGGGCGAAAAAACAGCAGAGGAGTTTTATTCGCCTTTACTTCCCAGATCTGTGTAATCACTCGCCCTGTACATGAACCTCAGTTAGCCGCTCGCGTAAATGTAACGTTAACCAACACAGGGGGAGCTAATCGTTTGTTTAAACTTCCAAGGCTACTGTTCCCCATGCAGCCGCTAATGTTACATGAGTGATATTTAGCAATGCTAGCTAGCTAGTTAGCATAGAACTATAGCATAGCATCTGTAATGTGTAATTTTCAAATTTATATGTGTATTTTTACAACTTATTTCAATTTTTATTTTTAATTCATACTATTTAGTACCTCTCTGATGTTTTGGTAGATTTAAAGTCATGTGATGCTGAAAATCAAAATCTAATGATGTGTCGTGTTTACAGTGCATGCCGCCATTTTGGCATTTAATCAGATAACGGCATCTCGGAAAGCCCAGAGTTGACAAATCTTGTTTCCTATTTGGAATACCAACTTGAAGGGCCGCTCCAGTGCGTTTTTCCCAAGTAGACATTGATCAGTGGGAGCTGGCCAGTGCAAGACTGTGGTCACAATGGTGTACCAGGTGTGAAGATCGTTGCTGGCAACACATGCTCACCCACACTTCCCCGGATGAATCCAGGTTAACAAAGAGCACGCTCCAGTCGTGAAGCTGTCGGCCCTTGGCTCTGCTGCCACGACCGAGTTAAGTCAGAATTTACCTCTCATCGTCTCTCGACACATGGACTCAAGATGTTTGTTTCTCGGCTTCCAAGTCAAGTCAGTCTGTCTGCTTTGAAGAAGAAGAACACCTCTCCATTTCTGTTTCTGTCTGTCTGTCTCTCCCTCAGACTACAATAGCTCATACATTCTCTAACTTACAATTTTCAGTTTCTAATTAAATTGAAATTAAATTGAACTATTCCTCATTTTGCTCTGGACCTCCTGGAGCCTCCTCAAGGTTTCCTGGAATGAAGGACCCCGCCTTGAGAACCACTGCTCAGTACTGAGTAGTGCAGTGTTGTCAGATCAACTTCAGATCATTTTGGATTCCAGAATACAAACACTGCAGGAAAATCAGTACAGCATGACATGAATACTTCCATGTAGGAGAGCATGCCCTCTTTTCAGCACTTCACTCAACCTAATGCTGTAAAATATACAGCCCGCTGACTAGTGGAATGCAGTGCACGGCTCACGGCAGCACTTTCATCACATTTTATCAGAGCCCAGTCATGTGTGACTGGAGTCCCAGTCGTGGAGGAAGACAGGAAGGATGGGAAAGGACAAGAGGGCTGAGTGATGAACTTGGTGTAGAGCTAGACAGCTAGACAGGTAGACAGCCAGTTCTTTCATCACACATGGAAAAAAATGCCTTCATAGGAATGGGTCCACTAAGCCTCATGGACTCCTAGTAATGCATCCCATAGGCAGCAAAACCTCCAGTTTAGATTGGATGAAAGTTTCATGATCCATACAGCGAAATTGGGTTGTAGTGAATAGACCCTAGATGAGAATGAGACAAATAGAGATGACTGAAAATAACACAGCAAATTTGAGTTTTAACTTTATTTGTTCAAGTGGGCAACATCACATGAATACATCAGATTGGCAAGCAGCATAAGACGAATCGTCATCATGATCTCTCCATCACCACCAAAACAACCTCTTCAACATTCTCTCTTTTTAAACTCAGTTGTGGTTTGTCGCTACCTTCTCCCCCTTGGCTATATGCAAAATGAATTGTGTCTCAAAAATTGCTTCATAACCATCTGTTATGAACCTTTGAGGCAGATTCTGGAAAGATCCAACCCGCTGAGCAATTTTACATTGATTAACTGTTTAAAAGAATTCTAAATGGTTTAGATGTCTAGGCTAAAATTAGGCCACATAGGGTTAAAACTGAAAGTTTAATAGACATCTACGAAAATTAAAGCATTATCCTGTACACAGGGACTTCTCTGATACATATTTCTGTTTATGCACGTGTACATATGTAATAATGCATTCACTGCTTGGTCTAAATCTGGGAAACGCAGCCAAAAAGATCCTGGGCGATATGAGAGATAAAGCAGAGACGAGATGCTGACATCATGTCTAGTGCTCAGTGGAAGGCAAGAAAGCTTTGCAAGCAAGAGAGGACAAGAAAGGCTCACGTGGGCATCTTATGCTCGATGGGCCTATTGCCTCCGTACAGAATTACCAATTTGAATAAAGTTTGACAGTTTGACACACTTTGTAGACGCTTCACCAACCTCAGTAGCAGATGCATGCATGCCACTCTAACACCATGTGACAGAGTGCTGCTGACTCCCTGACTGCTGGAGTTTGTACTCGTTCCCTCCCTAATAGTTCATCCATGGCTGTTACAATGCTGCTGAGCTCCAGCACCATTACAGCTTCACGCCCCCCCTCCACTCCACTCCCCTCCGGGCTACTTGGATTTCACTGCCATACCGCACTAAATGACTACATCCACTCTGCCGTGGCGTGTGAACAAAAGTTCAAGGGTTGGGTCAGGAGTCAAAGGATGTGAGGTAACGGTGGGGTTGAGCGAGGCATTCTTGTAACCATGACCGTGAGATTGTATTCAATGCATTTACCCATTTATGTGCCACACTAGTGCCACATGGAACATTTCATTATTACTTTTTGGGAATGCTTTCATCCAAAGTGCCTTCAAGAGTGCATACATTTTTTATAAAGCTAGCCTCAGTGGGAATCAAACTCCTAACCCTGGCAGTGTTAGAGCCTGGAAGACTGGTTGTGCTGGGCAGCTCCCGGTGTGACTTTGGAGAAAAGACTATACCTGGATACTGTAAATAATGAGTAAAAAAAAAAAATACACAGGATCAGAGTGTTTTTTTTACTTTCTCAACAGAGAAAGTGGATTTGTTGCAGCATTTCTCCCAGCTGGCGGTCAACACCACCAACGTGTCCTTAGCAGTGGACAGCCAGAAGTGTCCAACACTCCACATTGGCCTTTATGCCAGCCTGATGATGGCCACACAGCAAGCATTTGGACTAAGGTACTATTGGTTTTTGAAAGGTGACAATGTGCCAATAATCTTTGCCAGAACTGCATACATCCTGGGACAGTTGAAATGATTTAAACTCTTATCTAATGTGTTCCTCTAGATTACATGTATGTGTGCATGTCTTTGTGTGTGCAGATTTGCAGATGCGTTCAGCGTGCTGATGGAGCTGCGTAGCTCTCAGCAGGAGGAGAGCAGCCTGGTGACTCTGCTAAGCTCCCAGCATCACATCCACCTCCAGCTCCGCCTCAGCCCCCATTCACTCACCTTCATCTCCACCCAGCACAGAGACTACGAGTACATCCAAACCCCTGAAAACATCTACTGCTTATAATCTGCTCACATCTTTTAAGTATAGTTTAATGCTTTATTAGAAGTGTAATTGATTTTTGTTGATATTGGTGGTTGTTTGACTCATGCTGATCACAAGCTGGAGGTTGCAGTTTACCCACCTTATGTTTTAGCACTACATCAGTGGTCTTGTGTTATCATGGTGCTTGCTAATATGCTTTTTAATGAGCAGGTTATCACATAATCACGTAATTAATGTAATTAAATTACACAGTCTTTTTCAGAACCCTTTTAGGAGAACAACAACTGGCTGGTCGGCTCTTAGAGTTAGAGTTAGAGTTTTTAGCTCACTTAAGTTCAGCCAGAACATTCATTGCTTCACTGATCTCTCACATCATTTTCAATTCTCTCAATCAAATGTAGGTTTCCGGTGATTTCTCTGTGTGATGGCCAGTGGCACCAGGTATCAGTGGGCGTCTCCCCGTTCTGGCTCGAGATCTATGTGGACTGTGTTCTGGTGGAGAGGGTGGACTGGGCCTATCCAGGGCAGGACATATCCACCGAGGGCCTGTTGATGATAGGCGGCATCCTGGAGGGCTTTGAGATTCCTTTTGAAGTAAGGAAGTGTAAAAAGTTAATGTTTGCTTCGTAACCAGTTAGCCGGAGAACTACTGCTAATGGCTGGATTCATTTCACAGACGCTCTCTGCCACTTGGTGGCAGTAGAGAGAGGTTACCTAACTTCAGCTTCAAAACAACCACCATTCATTATGGCTCCTTAAAATCATCTCACAACCAATGTTTTCACAAAAGTCTTCCTCTTTGAATTAACTAACTAACTTAAGTTGTTGCTTTGTGAATGCACCAAGACCCTACACTTCCAACCAAAATGCACCTAAACCTTAAGTAACTGAACAGAAATAGTCCTGACCTATGCTGCCATCCTCACAAATCTTCCCTGCAGGGTTGACTGACTGCTCCTCTGCACCTTAATTGAATCCAGAGCGACCGACCTGATTCGATCACTGACTGACAGCCTGGATGCCATCCTCTGTCTTGTTGGCCAAATTTATCATATCATATCCGTGAAATTTCACTTTTTCAGACTTTTAGAGCCCCCCCCACCCATGCCATTCCCATGCCAAGATCACAGCAGTGAGGGAATGTGCATGGACATCGATCTAATTCCTCATCCAACCCTGTTGACCCCATCCCAAGTGACCTCTTCCATGCAAGAGTTTATATGATAGGAGGGGTGAAAGGTGGAGCTTCCGATGGGTGGACCTTTGAGCCGTGTCTCACATTTCTGTTGGTATCCCCAGGGTGCTGTGAGGCAGATGACCTTTGTGATGGGTGATCCCGACGCTGCCAGAAACCACTGTACCCTCCACCTACCTGCCTGTGAGCCTGCAACCTCCAACACCCTCAGGGTAGGAGGGGTAGACTGATATACCAGTTTGCTTACTATCGATGATAATTATATTTTTATCCTGAGTTTCAGTGGAGAGTTTTAGTGTCCCATGATGGTCTAAATGTTGTTTCAGAGGTTTTTTCACCCCTGGCAAGGGGTGTTTGGCTCTACTCAAACACTTATACACTCCAAGTATTTTACTAAATCCTACTAAATACTTCATTCATACTGTGAATAGCGGTGCTTCTTCTTCTCTCTCTTTAGACCAACAAATTGTCCTCTGGTGTCCAGGCCGGCGACTTGTCCAACAGTGCAGAAGGATCCGCAGACGGGGAGGACGTGCATACGGTGAGTCCACAATAAGAAGACTGTGTACTGTGACGCAGTTGACAAGCGGTGGATGCAATGAATGTTTGGACTTAATCCAAAGACGCTGATTTAGGTCAGAACTCTGTTTTCCTGTCTGAGGGATGGCTCGCGTGGGGATAGCGCCGGCGTGTTTGCTCATGTCCACCACAGTTTAATTGCACACAGGTACGAAATGGTGTGCAACACAACGTAGGCACAGAAATGAGGAGCAGCGGATGAATTGAAGTGAATTAATGTAGGTGAAAGGGATTCCTGTGATTTGTTATTTGTACTTATGAAGCTCTGGCTTTGTTTCACCTAATGGGGAAGGGCCAGTGTTTCATTAGCAGCACAGAAACAGGCCTGTAGAGCCTGTCAGAGCTCACCACAGCCCGGCAGCATGTTGAGTGTGTGTGTGTGCAAGCGCTGTAAGATGTGGCTGGCTCTGATAAACACCCCCTTAGGGAGGAACATGGTTTGGCCCCAGGTTCATTCATTATGGCCCCTTAGCTACATCCTCAGTGCTGCTACCAGCCAGCCTGGAATGATGCTTAGCCAGCTTTCCATGCACAACAGTGGATGTACTTTTCAGGGTGGTGGTAGCCCCACGGCTTGTGACTGGTTTGGGAAAATCTGAGTAAGGAGTCGGAAAAAGGCACGCCCTAACACTGTGTCTCTTACACACAAATCAAATTTCACATTGGTTAATTTTATGGTGAATTTTGCTACATCATTAGTGCCCTTTTTTTTTTACTAACTTGTGATTTTTATCATTTTTTTCCATTTTATTGCAAAGACACAGATAAATCTCCACAAGCTGCTACAAAATCAAACAGTTTTGGTCACAATAATCACAAATAACCTCTGTGAAAGCCTGGAGGGACTGGTGAAATTTACTGTAAGTAGCACCGGGGCTTCTGAGGGAAAAGGTTCGTGACCCGTGTTTAGTGGTCTCCATCAGTTGTATCTCCGTTGAGACCGTTGAGACTTGCACTAGTGCCCCTGGGCTCCACCTCACGTGCTCAGAGGTTAAACAGATCTGCTGCCAGGTCACAGTGATCCTATGGGCCACAGATTGTTTCTTCTGACAGAAGAGATAGGGCACCAACGCACCCCTGAGCACCCTGACCATCAGATAAGCACGCTACACAACTCTACACAACTCTTGAAAGTCTGGAAATCAGTGGGAAAAAATTGAACAAATTCCAGGCCGTTGGAGAAACATCTTTTGAAGACTTGTTGACTTACTGGCATTTGTCAGTGAGGAATGTTATGTTGTTCAAAATCATTTTCACACTCACGAACGAATGAATAGTTACCCATTGATATTAAGAAGACACTAAGCTGATTTTATCCAAATAAACACACGTTCAAGAACCAACACACGTGGTTTGGTTTAATATCAACTGAAACTGATAAAATGAACTAAAAAAGTTTGTTTTTCACTGTTATTGGATCTATGTAACAAGATAATGTATAGATTAGTTAGTTCAGTTTGCTGGAAATGTATCATTTAGATGCTAATGAAACAAAATTTCAAATGCTTTGGCAATTTAAATGTATTCATTCGATTTATTTTGGTTCGAGTCAATTCCATGAATGATAATGCAATTGATGGAAATTTGTAATGCACTTGAAATATGTAAACCTTAGAAAAAACACATTTTTTGAAAGGTTTATAGGATTTTTTTGAGTGCAGCTATAAAGTGATGTCATTTAGTTGTCATATTGCCCAGCCATTATCAGCACACATCACACTTAACATTGACCAAAATCCACTAAAGAACTTAAGAGAGTGAAAATTTTGGAAAATGTATAGAGGCCCTGGATAAGGACTTGCTCCAGCTTTTCAAACATTCATTTGAACAGATTTTACTGTAGGCTGAAGTGGCGTTGAAATACGCCGAACCATGATGCAATATACCAGCTGTCACTGACACACATTTGAACCCTGTGATGATGTGTTGCATGGAGAGGCAATAGCGTAAACATTTAGGTGGGGGGTCACAGTGGGGATATTCGCTGCAAGTCAAGGCATATCTGCATCAGACATCAGCCCTCCAGATGTAACCTTTTACAACCGCGAGCTATTTCAAATCCAAACTGCGTTTTATTAACTGCAAATCCTCACTGTCTTGCTTCTGTGATCAACTTGGAGAATCCATCTATCAATCTTTCGCACGTTGTGAAGGGCTAGTTAGCGGTGTCTTCGCTACGTTCAAACCACAGCTGAAGCTGAGAGTGTCCCAATTCAGTATTCTTTCCCTCCCATCTGACACAGTGCAGCAAAAAGCTGAGTTGCATTTTCCCAATTTCAATCTGGGCCACATGGATATGTGGTGAAAAATCGTTACCCCAGATATGCGACCTACACGTGACCTACCTTCTCTAGCAGAGGGAGGGGCTATACTGTGTATGGGAGGCGCTGTGATCAGACCTCTTTGGAGAACACAAGCAAGCAGTGCATATGTACATGCATCGGCATGAGCTGTACCGATGTGTTGCCACTTTTGAGAAATAAAGTCAGCAGTTGTGGTGAGAGTTTGTCAGCGTTGCCATGACAATAAGTACATCATACATCATTCACCTGAGACAAGTGTCATAATTCTGGCACCACAGCAGCCCGGCTGGGCCAGCGTTAGCATGGAGGACACCGAGACACGACAATGGAAAAGAAAGCCAAATAGCGACTTGACGGGTGTTTGGGGAGACGCCTCAATGCAGAGGTCAAAACCCGAAGGAACATACCAAAACCAAAATGTGTCGGGGAACAAAAATTGATGTGACTTCTTCTTCACGTACGTTTCTTTCCAACATCCCTTGTCAGTTGATGTTGGCCTCAGACGTGGGTTACGTCTTAGAATAGATATGAACTCTCATCCAAAAATATTGAACACGAACATGAAAGTCTGTGGTGTGAACGCAGCCAAAGCCAAAGAGAAACCAGATCACTGAAAGATTAAAAAAAATATATATAGGTAAATGGCATGGCAAGTCTGTGAGTGTGTATCATGAGTCAAGTCTCCAAGCCTGGCTGCTTGCCACCGCTTGGCAGAGGGAACACGCAGTTTAAAGTGGGGCTTGTGCTCTGTACTCATATCATAACCCAGATGTCTGTGTTCTTGTCTATTGGCAACGCTTATCTATCATCTCTGACCTCAGCCCACATAGACTTGAGATCATACTCTCTGGCCTGTAATTTAGCGCAACCGGCTTCGGCTGAATACAGAGCGCAGGAGGGGAGAAATACTGCTACCATGTTAGACATTCACCAATACATGAGAAGTGATGGACCAGCCTTTTGCACCTAGCCGTGTCCTTTTCACACCCAAAGCGAAGCTTCCCTGAGAAAAACCCACCCTGACCATGTTTTGTAATAGAAACCACATGTCATATGTGTTTGCCTTGAGAGGCATATATGCTACAGTGGCTCTGTCATGGTTAGACGGTGTATATTTGCGATGGGACTTACGGAGGTTTATTTACGAAGGGCTCTCCCTCTTTAGCACAACATATAGCCAAGTGATGAAAGAGGAGATTTTTTTTCCCACTGGAAACATTCTTTTGCATCACGGTTCCTCCCTATTACCCCATGAACCCACTGGTTAATGCCCCCCGACGTCCCCCACTACTACTTTGATTTTAGGCTGCTGTAGGTCTTCTCTGTAATTCTTCCATTTAAATCAAATTACCCTCAGTGAGATCATTAGAAGATTGGCGCTGCGGTTTTATGCCACGAAGCCTCGTATTATATGAATGGGTACGACTTCTGCGGGCCGTTCACTGCCTCTCTGAAGTTGCACTTGCGTGGTAATTGTCTCATTCTCTATGACAACAGCCAATGTGGTGCAACCCACGCGAAAGCTCGCAGCTGCAGCATTGTTTACAGCAATCCTACGCAGGCCTGGAACGTCAGGAGATGAATGGGAAAAAATGTATGTGATCATTTCCAGGTCTTGAAAAGGTTTGGAAATGCATCAAAAAGGATTCAGAAAATGTGCACACAGGATGCAGCAAACTGACAAAAAAAAAATGAAATGCACAATGCATAGGATATATATTAGGATGTATGTATATGATGCATTTGGAAGATAATATAAAGTGCATAATTTCATCCTGTCTTAAAAATGCACAGTTGCCAGGTTTTTCTTAATTCCTGAAAAGTCCAACATTTTGGAAGTGGCCTTTTTATGAGGGTTTCATCCTCCCTGGGGCTAGGTTACTAGTTTGGGGCGTGGTAGCATTCGGTGGAGCGTTACTTTAGTTTGTATGGCAGCGGAGCCCTGGGTGTGTCTCTCTGTGTTCACTGCATGTGGGAAGAGCAGCGGAGGGGGGGGG
>CABFOQ010001004.1:0-12780 GCA_900660455.1 Gephyroberyx darwinii | reverse complement strand
ACACGGTGGCTGGCAGCTGCACGGCCTTAACTTTTTTTTTCTTTTTTTTCTTCAAGCTGCCAGTGAAAGCTGATTACCAGTGCCAGTTGTCCCCCAAACAAACACCACGACAGCTACGAGAGTATGGGAGCACAGCGTCAGGAGAGTCGGAGGAAGAGAGATTGAGCACGAAGGGGGACGGCGTAAGAGCTATCAGGGAAAGCATTCAGCCCTGTATAAGAACATAATTTTAGCATGGGCAGTGAAAAAAATGGGAGAGCTACAGTGCCATTTGTTCAAGGTAACTGAATAGATGAAAGAGTGACAAGGATGAAGGAGAGAAAAACACGACAGCGTGGTAAAATCCACACTAACCGGAGGAGCCACCAGGATATCCTCCATGAGGAAATGAGGGCGAGAAGAAAGTCCGACAGATTAACCTCTTCCTGTCACCAGATCAAATAGTGTTTCTAAGTAGTTCCTTTGCCTGAGCCTGGTTGGAGCACCAGATGAGTGGGTTGTGCCACCTAAACAGGAGAAGCGGTGGTGAAATGTGTAGACGATCACAGAAAATGATCGAGCCATACAGGGCTTACTGCAGGAGGAGGAGGGTTAAGTTATAACACGAATTAGGGCATAGGACATAAAAAAATCCGACCAGTGTCTGTGTGTTTTTTATGTCCCTTATATGCCCTCATTTCGAAATAAAGGCATTTTAACCTTACCCTCCTTCTCTGCACAGGAGTGCCTGGAGTAAGACCCGTATGTTCTTCAAGAGCACCTTGCAGTACCCGGGGTTTACTGAGTGCGTGACGGCTCGTTTTATCCTCTAGAAACCACTTGATTAAATATAGTCTTCTGTAATTCAAAAACGTCCCCAACACTGTTTGAAATGTCCCCAAGGCGGTAAACCCCACCCGTCTGCTACACCGAGCAGAGCAAAATGAACACCGAGAAACTGTTTGCAAACACGTTTTGACCCAGGTCTGTTCGTCGCAAGCAGAGGGAAAGCAAACAAGAGGCTGTGTCGGATCCAACAGTCGATGATCGGTCTCCATTATGCTCTGTGAGCACTTATGCAAGCAGGATGTGTATATGCAGAAGACTCTGCCCGTCCATATGGGGGGGGACTGTTATATAATTCATATTGCAGGTGTTAAATAGCTTAAGCTTGCTGTGTGAGAGACAAGCAGCTTTGAAATACAGACCACAAAATGGCTGGGAGTCAGGAAAGAAGCCCCCCGAAGAGATATATGTCCAGGATATGGACTCACAATGGGAAGAGAACGCGACGGGCACAAAACAAATCAGCTGTTATAAGACGGGAGTCTTCCCTCGTGGACAGAATGCAGTCAGCGTTTGAGGAGGATGTCAAATTCATGTGAAGATGAGTTGCCCCGTGGACGTTCGGATAAAATAGAAATGATCTGCTCTGATTTATTCTGCAAATATTATGGCTATGCTAACAGGATTAACTCTTGTTTCATACCCAATATGTGATTTTCTTTCAACTGATAAGACTTCCTGTTAATTAGTTTCAGAAACACTGATGATAACAAAAAAAAAAAAAGGATTCAAATTGATCACTGATTAAAGCAGGACTGTTGGATTTGGAGGAAATGAATGTTCCCTTTGATGCACTTTGTCTTGTGTTCTGTACAGTAGATGTCCACTGCCACAGAGTAGATGCTGGAGCAACTCTATAGCTCCTCTGCTGCTGTCTTTTTGTGTGTCACGCAATTGGCCCAAAGACAAGAAAAGATTTCCCCTCAGCAGAGACCTTTAGCGCCACTGCCACAATTACAGTTTGGTAGTGAGCCCCGGCCATACAAGGCCTGGACTTCTGATGTTTCTCCGGTGTTTTCCCGATTTTCCCCGTCCGCCCCTGGGCCGGTGGTGAGCCAAGCAAGTAGATTTTTTTTTAAAAGACGCACGGCACACTGGTTCATCTTTCTCCACCTGCCAACTTCATTTCTACCTTTCGGACCCTGAGCTGGCCGTGACAGACTGACTCGACCTAACAAAAGAACAAATGCAACAAGTATCGGTTCTGCTAAAATCAAGGTGGTGCAGAAGAAGAACACAACACCAGTATAGGGCGACTGGTATGTTGTGACTGCATTGTTGTTGCTCTGCTGCAAGACTCTATTAGTGTTCCAGCTATTACACCATCTCTTGTTTTACCCCAGGCTCTTAACATGATACGGAATAATTCATCCAAACGCTGAATTTTAAAGTTAAATTTATCAGCCACATTAGCCACGTGTGTCCATATTGTGAGGGGGCGGGGCTTAGGGTGAACTACATGTGGGTCAGTTGTAGTGGGCCAGTGTGGGTCAAAAGTCCAGGACTGTGTGTTTTGTTTTTCTCCTTTCCCCCTAGGGCCAGGATGTTAACACTGTTGAGACTGATGTTAGCTTTTGCTAATTATTATTATTATTGACTTTCTGTTTTTCAGATATATTTCATTTTAGTCATGGTAGGTTAAATGTTGAAGCAGAACAAAAAAAAAACAGAGAATTGCAGTTCACAGTATGTATCCGTGACTGCCATACAATATGATAACCCCGATGTTTAAATAGTGACACTCACTCAATTTCATATATCACCAATACTCATATAAGCAGCACTTACATGCACGAGTCAAAACAGTGAACGCTACGTCCTTCTGTCTATACTTGCTGGTGAGCATCATGGAAAAAGATCTGCAAGTTCTGTGCGACGGCCATTGGAGCAGAGAGCCCGATATTCGCAGTAACTTGATAGGCTCTGTGGCGGATGGTCATACTCACAGTAGAAACCAGGTCAGTGGTGTCCATTGATTGAGACATTACAGCTAGGGAGTGTGTGGGAGGAGTGTGTGTGTGTGTACTTTCACACTCTAGCACGATGGGGCCACCAGCTCCTAAAATCCATCTATTGATTCCCGTTGGTTGCTCACTAGCTCCTGACAAGGTAAGACCCTCAGAAGGACACCTCTGAGAGGCTTCATGTTGGTCACGTGTTCTTCAAAAATCCTATACTATTAAATGACTGACACGGTCCACCAAAGAGGAGGTAAATATCCTCGCTTGAGCCGTCTTCTCTCTTCTATTGCACTCGTCATTCAAAAGGCTTGTTTTGTAAGGGAGGCTAAATGCTTGGAGAAGACAAGTTCATGTAAGATGTATAGATCACCTTGTAGGTCCTGGTGGAGTGTATCAAGGTATAGAAACTGCACATTTTATTTTCTACAGCAGCACAAAAGGGCTGGTGTGTTAGCGAGGAAGCTTTGACTCTGCACCATTTGTACTGTTTGATTCTTTTACATTTACACTCTAATCAATATAAAGGCAAAATGCTCACCTTTTTAGCTAGTGATCAAAATACATGTTAGAGGATATTAGAGGACCTTGCACTTCTGAATCCATCTCAGATTTTCTTTTCAAAGCGTGAAAATAACGTTGACGTCATGATGCAATCGGATGCAATGTAATGTCTTTGACCAAGGGATTCTTATCCTTGCGCCCGTGCACAAAAGCTTTACCCTTGATGCAGAATTCCTGTGAAACAGCCAATCAGGAAGCGAAGAGAGAGAGAGAGAGAGAAAATAAATATATAAAAAAAGTTCAGAGCATGAAGTCACAGAAAGGCTTTGGAAAAGAACAGATTTGCACCTGGGGGTGAAATTTTAAGAATGGCATCACAAAAGAAAGCCAAGCTCTTTCTTGGCAAGGTTGAGCTCCCCTGCTTTTGACTCAGCTCTACGTGCACTTGCAAGTATCTGCGACTTTTTCGGTACACTGCAAGGTGTCAGCGAGCGAACAAAACATCAGACAAAAACACATGGCAGCTGGTGCAGCATTTTAACAGCATTAGTTCAGCTCCAGTGGTTTTGTCACACCGAATTGGGTGGGGATATAAAACTTATGCCGCTTTAGCGCAGATCAATGCATCCCTTCCCAAGGAATTCTGCATTGTGTGCAACGCGGCAAAGCATCAGTGGTGGCCTAGTTTGCAATGTTTCATATGAACTTGTTTAGCTGATGGGGTCTATTGAGGAGGATTTTCATCTGGGGCTGGATTGTGGAACACTAAAGTGATTAATTATCATGTGAAATCATTATAAAAAACCACACAGCAATCTGAAGTTAATAAGCAATTAAAGGATACTAGGAAATGAGATCTTTTTGTTGTTGTTCTAATTGAATGCTACAATATATCTATATATCAGTGCTCATCTGTGTTTATGGAAACAACCTGTCATTGGTCCATTAAGAAGAGACAACTTGATTGCATGCACTAAACCGTAATCAGCTCCTCCCAGACTGGCGGGGGGAACTCTGTTGGGTTGAATGAAATTCAGTTTGGGATATTTTTGACCAAGTTAGATAATGGATGGAAATATTACTTTGTTTAGTTTAAACATGTCAAATCTCATACCATAGAAATCAATCACATGGGAGAGTTTTCAGAATACCTGGTTGATGTCCTCAGGTGTGGGGTTTCATGGCTCAGGCTGTGGATTTTCAACAACACTATTTAAGTATTTTAATTGTTTAGTAGTGTGGCCTGCAATTCAGCACGATTCACCAAACTTGTATCTGATTTACAACTTAACTCCAGTTATATGATTTCCCTGATCAAAGTCGATTTCAGGTTACAATAGAAAGCTAGGTATATCTGCCACGTCTGATTTTCAATTCAGAAATTCAAATATTTGCGGTGATAAATACCGTGTTAAAATGATATCGTAGTAATATTTCTTCAAAAGCACATATTTGCTTTCACATATGGAGATTATGTGCAAAAAAGACATGTACACCAGCGGTACAGAGTGAATTGTTTAGAGATGTATGTTTCTGGTTTTACACTCTTGCATACATGCATATAGACATGAACACACAGACAAGTTAAAGGGGCATTAAAGGAAAATTCCACCCTCAGATCCTCTTGCACTGTTATATATCCTCAGTCTGTGAGGTTCAATACATTGCAGATGTTAGCTTTTGATGAAGTTTTGTAATGTACCTTTCGCTCGTACCATGCCTCGTCTACTTCCATTCCACTTTTTCCAGAATAACTTTCATCAACCCCCCAGAGAAAACGTTTCCTGGGGGTCGTCGTGGCCCGGCACCCCCACCCCCTTGGCACAAATTGAAACAAACAATAAAATCCCATTTTCGCAATAGAGACGAGTCGAGCTAATTAGAGCAGAGCTCCAGCAGAAACGTGTGAAGAGGTGATATATCACCATGCAAAACACTGGAATGATAATTCTGTTTTGTCATTTGGCTTGTGAACGAGGCCTATTAGCGTATTTGAAATGGGGGGGTAGGGTGTGTGTGTGTGTGTGGATGTACTACTGATCAACAACCCTATCAACCACACGCAGATATATTATGGTAATTTTGGGCTGTGGGGCATTAAATATCTTAATTATTGCCTCTTTAAAAACACACACATTATTTGTCACAACACATTTGCTACCTGGTCTCAACTTTTTCTGAATTATTAAACCAACTCTGACTAGTGTTCCAGCTGACCCAGATTGTGGAGCAGAGAATGCAGACAATCCCCCGATGTGTCTTTGAGCTCATTATAATCTTTCTGTTTTTGCACAGGCTGTTTGAAAGAATTTTATTTTGTAGCACAGAGAGGTGGGGAATTTTGAAGGCTATAGCTCAAATTAACATAGAGTAATGAGTCAGGAGGCACAAAAAGCGTTCCAGCCCAGCCCCGGCCTTCCCCTGATGCATTTTTCATTCATTTGTTGCATCCTGACGTTTAGATCTATAACTGTGCAATACACTGCAAAAAATATTTAATCAAGTATTGAGCCTTAACAGCTTTCTTAAAATAATTGAAAGAAATCTTCTCGTCCATTCATTTTCCCAGTGGGGTGGAGGGATCTGCCTTAGTCTGCCTTGTTTCAAGATAATGACACCCACTGGTAGATTTTCTTTTCCCTTTTCAAAAATATTTTTAAGACTGAATATTAGACCAAGTGATGTGCGGTGAATATACTGTTCCTCTGGAAACCATGACCCTGACCATGTTACAGATACATTTCTGAGGGTTCAGTGAAGTGGAAAGCAGTTCCAAGCCTGATATGGATATCTGGTTGATCTCTGGTATACAATAAGACAGCAGAAATGCTCAAACTCTGAAGCAGAGAAAGGGACAGTTAAATAGGGGCCATGTTGGTGTAGACATGCAATACCTTCTTGTTCTATGTATATGTATATTTATGCATGATCACTGAACTTTCTCCCCTAAAGGATGTCTTCTCAAGTGATGCTCCATATCATGTTGTCATGAGCCAACGATATATGCTCTCTGTGTGATCCTTTTGCAGGAACTGTGAAACTCTGGAGGTGGGTCGATATACCGTATGCTAGATGGGTATGATCTTTTTACAGAAACGTCTTCATTGGAGCTGAAGGTAGCAATAAATAGAAAAACTCATGCGGTAGAACAATTGCCCCGGAGAGGCGTAAAAAGGATGATAGCTGTCTATTAACATTTAGAGCCAACTTCATAAGTTCTTTATAGCTTTGAAAGCTTGTGGTGAATCTCAAAAGCATCTGTGGTTAAATGATTAATGCAACAGCAACAACAAGATCGACAATAATGCCCAGAAGGTGGTTTAGTATGGAACTGTGACAGGCAGAGGAGACAAAGTATATGTTTGGCTGACGGAATATAACTGGATTATTACTATGGCAGTTCTCTTGGTGAGATTGTCTCCTCAGTTGTCACTGTCTGCATTACCCTCTATTCTCTATTGAATTTTCATTGCACCCAGGTTATGACGTGTTATCATAGTCTATCAGATTCGAAAAAGGTCAAACTAAGAATAAATATAGCCGTGGTTAATATTGCTGCATGCGGCCATTAGCAGGGTCCAAGCCCATGCCTGAGATATCACAATTTGCAAAACTGTATTGAGTATTAAATATTTAGGTGTATGCATCTTCGCTGTCATCTTAATTTGTAGTATTGGAGTATTAAACATCCTACCCTCAACGTCAGCAGCAAAGGTCATTCAGTCATGACCATGGCATTCATGAGCTTGGAAGGTCAGCAGGCTAGCTAACAGGCTTACCTTAATAGCTGCAGGCTTGAATAACAAGTTTGAACCTGGAAGGTCAGCTAGGCTAACTAGCTAACCTAGATAACTTGACTAGACTAGATTTTTTTCCTGCATGTTTTCAGTTAGTATCAGAGCGCTAGGCTTCATAATATTAGCTCTCACCCCTTGCCTTTTTCCACTGAGGTGTAACTCAGCCAATGAGATTATTTCTGCCCCCAGAGCAGCTTTGCCTCAAAGAAATGTTTAACTAAAACTCCAATCTGCACAATGTTGATGTTAGCTGTTAAAAGGGAAGAGGGTGATGGATGACACTCTTCATTTTCCCAGTTGATCCTGGTCTTCAAACAGTGACCTTCCAGTCTCAAGCCTGTTTCTCTAACCTTTAGGCCACGGCACCATGCATGTATCCAGGATCAAATCAATTAACATGGTTATACTGTGTGGGAGAGGATATAAAATACAGCATCATTATTCCAAAAGATTGTTTCCTAAATATGATGTTATATCGCAGAATCAAATCTATATTTGTTTGTGACACAGTGTAACAAAGAGCTCGATATCTAGTTCATTCATATTGCCTCTCTCAGATGTTTGCAGGGAGTTGTCCTAAGCAGAAAACCAACAATGACAGTATACTGGATGACTATTTCAACACGGTATATATTGTTCCCAGAGGAAGAGGATCCCATAGCAACTCCACCAGCTGATTTTTCTCTGTATCTTTGATCACTATTCTTTCATCTTTTGTGAGCTGGGGACTGGCACAGAATTGCTGCATAGTATGATATATGACATTCCATCTCAGAAGCGTATGAAAAATAAATTAGATTTCCCTACACCATTTCCTGATCAGCTCCTGCCACCCCTCCTCTCACCACACCTGCCTCTCCCTCCCTCCCCATTCGTGTGGCGGCTAGACCGTAAAACTCTGTGGATGCAACGCAAAAGCATGTTTGGAGCAGCTGAATCGAACTCTGGTGTGTTTACTCCTTTAGCTCATTTCATTACAGCCTGCGAGATTAACACCATTCAAACTCAAAAAACAAAAAACAAGGTTTTATAGGTATAATGAGATGGATATTGGTGTCTGATGTCCAACAGTTACTCATGCTCGGAATGCGTAGTGTAACTAAAAGAACATATATCCACAGTCTGGACTGATGCTTGTGAGACCCTTTTGTTTACAAGTCCTGTTCACTTGTAATTGGGCAGTGTGAACCTAGACAAACCAAATACAAAAGTGCAACAAAGTAAACTTCCATTAAGGTTCAGACCAAAGAAAAAAAACTGTTGGTGTGATTGCATGAAGAGAGGGTTCTGTTACAGGTTAGATAACAGAATGCATGTTCATTCATTTTTATCATCTGCATTCATTGAGATATCACCCTCAGGGAATCAAAGGATGAAAGGGGCAGTATTTGAAACACTTTCTGGTGGCTTTATTCTAATATATATATTCCAAAGAAGTAAGAGTCTTCTGACTTGTTGCGCTTTATTGAGACTGAGCGTGTCGGATCTGATGAGGCTAAAAATAATTCATCACACACTCTTTCATGGATGTCTAAAAATATAGCTTTGTCTAACTCAGTGTTGATGAAAGCGTACACGCATCAGGTTCTCTGCCTCAAGTTCAGCCTGTTACTGAAGTGTGCTGTAAATTAACATCAGTACGAGGCCACGCCCACTCAATGTCATAAACAATGCTTTTATGACTCAACTACCATCATCACATCAACAATCAATCAATCAAGTTTTTTCAATATCATTCCATATTTAACTGCCAGCCTACATGTTACACTGATGTACTCAGACAAACATAATAACCTTACTATGATGTACTAAAACAATATGTATTAGCTTTAAAAACACACATGGTACACACAGAGTCCACACTACGCCACAACAACTGTTTCAAGCCTATTACCTTTCTCTTACTATTACCATTTGGGATTTCTTCTGCGGCTGAGTTCCAAAAATAGCCAGGCGCAACACTTTAGTCTTTCCTAGTATGCCCTAAGCTAGAGTTACTTTATATTTCCTTTGATGGTCTGCCCAAAGGCCCTCAGCCAGAGTTCAATTCTGTGGTTACTGCTGACTGCATCACACACTGTCTGGGACGTGTATTGTCTCCTTGTCTTCCTGTCATGGTTAAAGACAGTTGCATCGACAGCCTGTTTTTACCCTGTAATATAAATCCTCATCAATCAATCCCTTACATATAGGCACTGTAATGATCCTTGAACCACTCGAGTTTCCCATCCTGTCAATACTGAAAATCGTATCTACATTAAGCCTACTGCTATTTTCAGACCTTTTGCCAATCAAGCCCAAAAGGAAGTAGTATAGGAATATGATAATTCCTATTCTTTCTATTTCTAATTACACACTCAGCATTACACACTCACACACAGCAGTGTAGCTTTAAATAACATGTCGATGTGTCAACTAACCCTGCAAAGATTAAAGCCAAAGGGAAGGAGCGCTTCTTTGCATCCTTAGTGTGGATCCAAGTAGTGTCTACCACTGACAAAGGTGTACCCCAGGGCTCAATATTGGGGCCTATTCTTTTTAGTGTTTGTATTAATACCTCTGTTTCAGCAATAACCGATAGTAATGTCCATCTTAATCAGGATGTCAGTGTTCAATTGTTATGCAAATTACATACGAGTGGCAATTGAAACTGCAAAATGCCTTCACTGCCCTGCAAAAACCTATATACCCTCAAATACATGCTCAAATAAATGCTGAAAATACAGATTACTCCAGATTCATACATTAGATGGCACTCCCATTGAGAGACTCTATGGTTACAAATATTGAGCATCTGTACTGATGACAAATTCCTCTTCAAAGTCCATATAGATATACTTTGTCAAAAAGTTGCAGGTGAAACTTCCTATGTCTTTTAGGAAGAGGGTAGAGTCAACCTTTCTCTCAGACATCATTTACAGGCATGCGGCACTCAGCACTCAGATTTGCAACAGGTGAGAACCGTAGTACTCATCACTGTGTCTTGAATGGAAAAGTAGGGTGGCCATCTCTCTCTGTTAGAAGGGATCAGCACTGCTACTTGTTCGTTCAAAAAGCCCTTCATTCATAAATTGCCCACTTATATAGAGTCATTAATCGACCTGAGAGTTGGAGCTTATTTTAGCCGCTCTCAGGACCTGCTGCTGCTCCACATTTGAACTCTGATCTAGGAAATGCTGCTTTCAGATGCTTTGCCCCAAAAACCCTGAATGAGCTCCAATGCTCACTGAAACCTTTTGTACTGGTTAGAAATTTGATTGTAAATCACCATGATTAAATGTAATTGTTTTTGGTGAATGTTTCCTTTATTTGTGATGGCTTTTTGTGACTCTGACCTCTTGCTATGTAACTTGCTGTGTAAATGAGGCATTGCCTCAGCATTACTCTGCATATATATCTATATATAGATATATATGCAATGTTTTATCTACAAAAAAGACTGTTAAACATCAAATTTATTCTATTTAGTCGTTATTTTTTAGATTTGTATGTCCTTCACCACAAAGGAACTCAAAAAGCATCAAAGCTTCAAAAGCATGAAAGCATTCTTTTGATCACTTTAAATTATACGAGGCGTATTTTTACTGTAATCCATGCTAGGTCCATCTGTAAATTTCCTGCTAATTAAACTACCGCAGGGAGCCATACGTAAGATAGCACAAAAAAATTTCCTCAAACTTATTTTGAATTCGGCAGTTTTATCCTGGACATTACCTAGACCCTCCACCTACTCACCACAATAAAAGTCACAATAAAAACAGAGAAGTTTAATCTGTTAATTTACCAGCTAGTCTGCATAGCCTATTTTAACTTGAATAGAATAGAAACTGTCAATATCATGGGCAGGCAGTAAATTGTGCATGGTTACATTTCAATTAAATACAGTTACTTTCACAACAGTAAAGCAGACATAGCCTATCGTGAGATGCAGACAATGCTAGGAGAATGGGAAGATTTTGTGAGCGCAATGATAGTGCACAAACAAAATGAAAGACCTAACATGGTTATGATGCGTGGGAAGTACAGTCCTTAGTAATAGGTTGGTGTTTGCTTCTCAGTTATCATAAAGTTGAGCATAGAAGCAACTGAGTTCTTAATTGTGTGGCAATGATGTGCAATTAGGTTTGCACAATTTTACATGAGAAAAAAAAGAGAGGCTTTTTGTTTGCAGAATTGACTGCTAATTTAGCATTGCACCACATGAATTTTTGTAATAATTGATTTTTACAGATACCCATCGTTACTCCTGGGAGGAGGATAGAGATAACATGACAGGGAAATTGCAGAAATCTGCTTCCTGGTGTTAAAGTTTCTCATCATTTACATCATTTTGAAAGCCTTCTGCACAGTGAATGTCTTGCCAAGGCCTGAGGTTGGTTTGTATGCACTGTGACAACAAAGGAGGATTTTGAAGGGTCACTTCATCAGTCAAACTATTTCAATTCAATATTGAATAGAAAAATACTTGAAATCTTACCTATATTGTGTGGTATTGTGCCATATGGTCCCTTGGAACAATCGCAAGGCCACACATTCACACCCGTTGAGCAAGATAAACAGCCAGCCTATAGGAAAGAAGAGAAAGACAAATAGAGCTCCTTGAATAAATCCATTCTACATTGTTTCACTCTCTGGCCCATCCCCTCTACCTCTTCATGTGGAAAGTCGACATTCCCAATTGCCAGGTAGAAAGTAGAAAGGGGAGCATGGCAGTCAGCTCACGACAAGTTCATTGTTTCCTACCGTTTCAATCAAGGTTAATCCCTCTGAGGAGCTGACCAGGCGAAGGTTCACCAAACTGGCTGTGAGGCATGATGCACCACTACTACTGAACTGTGCAGTGAGTAATACTGCGGGGAGCTAAAGCCACCTACCATGAAGAATCATACTGTAGATACTGATAGATACTAGAAAAGTTCTCCATCGAGGCCTTTGTCACTGGCCTGAAACAAGGCCATTTGACTCACAAGTTAAACAGTGATTAGGTGTGATTACATATTTGCGTTGAGCCAATCTTTACAGTGCGCTGTGCCATCTGTATACAATGGAGACAGTGATATTATGATTCATGGGGAATTATCTGCTTCTCAAACAAAAGATTCCAAAAATCCCCTTAAAGCACAGTGTAGGAGGAAGGGTAGATTAGTTTGGTTTATGGAAAATTATTGAAATAGAGCACAGCCGGTTGTTTGCGTAGTGTCCCAGCTCCCCTGTGACACTATGATCCCATCAATGATTGAAAACACATTATTTCCCTCTCTTCACTTATTTTTATGGCCAGTATTCCTAGAAGCTGTTTGCTTTACTAAATGCATATTGAGAGACCAGTATTATTTGTTTACTCTGTGTGCGTGTGTTTGTTTGTGATTTGAGTGGGACTAAATGTGTGGGTGTGCATGTATACAAGGCTGTGAATATGTTTGTGCCTGACTACATCTATGAGAAATGTAAAAAGGGCTGCTAATTTACAAGGTTGGCATGGACAAATTGGTTGCACAGACAATCTAATTATTAAATACAGTCATCTGTTCTCAAAGGAATAGAGACATGCTCTCCCAAAGTTACAAATGAGGCTGAGGATTATATATATATATATATATATATATATGTTAATAGCATATATATTCTGAAAATCCGCCCCTGTATATAGGTTATTAGGGGGAGGAATGGAAGCAGGCTCCTCAAAACGGGCCGTC
>CABFOQ010001003.1:0-13600 GCA_900660455.1 Gephyroberyx darwinii | reverse complement strand
CACACACATACTCTCTCTCTCTCTCTCTCTCTCTCTCTCTCTCTCTCTCTCTCTCTCTCTCTCTCTCTCACACACACACACACACACACACTCACAGCTGAACAATGATTAAGGCAAGATCTGGAGAATGTTCACCGGCCGTTCAGTTTACATTTTAAAACATCTGTAGAGCTTGTAGTGCAAATTTGTTTACTTTATTTGAAGTAGGATGGGTCTGTAACTTTCTCTGTCTCTCTCTCTCTCTCTCTCACACACACACACACACACACTTAGAGACATCTGCACAAACTGGAAGAACTGCAGAACTGGAGCCATCATGGGACAGTGAATAGAGACACAGTGACGTTAAGTACTACAGGAGTGAGTCACAGGGCACTTAGGGAGACATTTCCCTTGCTGTGGGTTTATTCAGTCCGTCACCCCCAGTAATCACCAATATGGACTCAAGCACGCCCAGACAGTGACTAAGCCTGAAGAGAGGCAGCTCAACAGCTGCTGGTTAGAAGGCGAAGCACTGTAAAATCTGATCGCTAAACACTGAGGGGGGAGTAGAAAGCAATAGCTCGTTTGTTCCATGGTCCATTCTACATTTTCATGTAATGGTTTAGATTAAGTTTTTGGAAAGGACAAGCTGGTCTTGAATCTGTGATGTGGCAATGCAGTGAGGTCATGACACAACATCCAGGAACTGATACATTGACCTGGAGGAGTTTATCATCGCCAGGGAGGGTGTGTGTGTCTGTGGTGTGTGTGTGTGTCCACTGCACTGTGGTACAAGGATCCCCAAAGAAGTCAGAGACGATGTGATTCTCTGTACCCAGACTGAGGGGAGCCAAGAAGCACAAGGATCTGAGTCCTGGGGGGGAGTGGAGACGGTGGTTTCACTGGTAATTGTGGGATGGAGGCTGAGGATTTGAGGTGTAGCACGGTTCAGAGGTCCTGGCAGATATCTAAGGGCATTTAAACCTCTCCTTACGCAACCTAAACCTGAGAGAGGGAGGGAAGAGGGTGAGCTCTTTTGTTTTTCCTGCCTGAGCTCCTAAATGGCAAGAGGTCAGGGGTCTGCGGTGTCAAGTGGAATCGGGATGCTGTCGGTTGGGTGAAGGAAAGGAGGGAGGGTTTTGAGGAAATGACAGGCATTTACCGAGATCACTCAGGTAACGAAAACGGGTTGAGTTCCTTTCTCTGCCTTTTATCTCACTGCCGCCTCAGTTTCTTTCTCCATCCTCTACTGCCCCGTCTGTTTAATCTACACCCGCTCAAACAAACACACACTTGATGACATGTGAAGCGAATGACACGCATTCCAACTGCTAACTGCCCCGCTGACTGGTGACTGTGGGATAATGAGAAAAACTAAAAATGGTGGTGCTCCTTTAAGAGTAGGTACCGGGTACCACCTTTGTTTATTTTCAGTATTTTAAAGTAATTACATCAAAAAGAAAAAGGCTCTATGAAAGTGCTCAAACCATCGGCTCGAATGTCTCCAAGCTTAGAGGTCCTATATAGACCGATGGGGGACTAGGTTTAGAAAAGAAAAACAAAAACCATTGAAACAGAGGAGAGAAGGGGAATTTCAATAAACCGAGGCTGCCTACGGGAATCTCTTCCCTCTGCATTTGTTGATTGATAATTACTGCCATCTGTATTGCTGTGGCAAAGAGGGCACAGAGCCGGAGTGACTGAGGAACACATTTACGCAACACATAATTGTTCACATACATGTTCCTAAATATGTGCAGCAGATGAGACGTGCGTACAAAATGCATGTATCATAATTGTGTGTGTTTATTGTTAAATTGTTACACCCCATGCCACACCAGACACCAGACACACACTTTAACAGACACTGACATACCATATCAGTTCCCACTTATTTCTATTGAAGGCACACATTAAAATAATGAGGGTTTTATGATGTTATTATATGATGCTTTGTAATGTCAGGAGGCACACAGAATATATGGTCATGGATACTGCTGATTTAAACTGGAGAATCATCTTAATTTGAAATAATGCACTATATCTGCCTGATTTTGCAGTAAGTATTTGTATTTACAGTAGCAGCGAAGTGGATTATCCAGGACAGAATCAGCCAGAATTTGAACTAAATTAATAAACAAATAAATCTATTTACAAAACACAAAAACAAATACATAAGCACTACCCGGACGACGGACTAGGCCAACTGCTGTGATGATTAACATCGCTATCCGGAGAATTAAAGAGATTTGGCTCCCACCGCAGAGGACAGGATTATCTCCTCTTCCCTGTAGAGATGGTGATCAATACCTTCACTCTGCTGCTAGCTGTTACCCACACAGACATCGACCCCATAGTAACCCCATAGGGAATTTAGTATTTAGTATAATATATTTTCTAACCAGGTGCATAGTAGCTCTACGTGGCTAAACAGATGCCAAGGTGAAGCATTGTGCTGGATACTGTACATCCAAGAAATGAAAAAAAGGAGAAATTGCAGACATCAATATCACGCTCTATTAAATGTGAGAGGGGATATCTCAGTGAATCATTCAAGTTACAAAGGGATCCAGAGTTTTTCAACCAACCATGTAGCAAACAATCATTGGGTGAAGGTCTGCCCTCCTCCTCAGATGCTGCCCGACATATGAGCGAAGGAGCCCGACACAATTGTGTCCACCAAGAGAACTGGGTGAATTTTCTCTGTGGATGTCTGTGTGTTTGGTTCCACTGGTCCAGAAGCATAATATGCTTTTAATAGGTTAACCTGACAAAGCAGAGTATCATTCAAATAAGTGGTTATCATTAATGACATCAGACAAACTGCAGTGTCGTGATCAATACATTTTCTAATATCATCTCTACAGCTGTATGCAGTCACTGTCTGAAACAACTGCCATAGTTCAGCAAATTGAGGGGGTTCTTCTGTTTTCCAATCATCTTGCAATATGCTAAAGGACTACAATACATTTTTTTGAGTTTGGTGGAAACTCCTGCCCCTTGTCCTTGACTACAAATCACAAGCAAATTTATAGTCATATGTTTTCCTTCATGATTCCTTATGTACTATTTTCCTCCCCTCTGTCCTGGCAGGTCAGCTGCGGAGCCCCAAAGCTGCCACTCTGCCTGGCTTCCAGGAGCATGGTCCCGCTCGCTCTTGCCACTCCCTAGTCCGACTCGATCCTCCCGATCTCCTGTCGAACTCATGCACTTAGTCAGGCTGTCACTCTGACACTCTCATGCTCTCCCGTTCACACATGCACACAAGGTTAAAAAGCGTCCAGCTGCAATCAGCCTTAATTGGCCGCAGCCAGTGATGGCTCCAGAGAGAGTCAGTCCACTTCCTTTCATTGCTATGCAGACGATACCCAGATATACCTCTAATTAAAACCTGGTGACCCAAACTCAATACACACTCTTAACAACTGAAGACATGGCATGAAGATGATCTGAAATAATCCTACTTGGCCCTCTTAGCTGCATAAGCTTGTTCTAAAGCATCTATGTAGTTATTTTTATCCTTCTTGCATCTAAAGAAGGTCACTCATGTTTTTATCACATCTTATTTAGACTTCCGTAACTTCCACTATTCCCGCCTTCGTCAAAAGTTCATGCCTCTAGGTGACTTCGGAGGGTCCCATTCCACTGGGATGAGTTATTTAAGCCCAGTTGCCAGCAGTGACGTTGGGTCTTCCCACCTAGAGCCCCTTCTCCTGGGCCTAAAACCCATAACATCACCTAGTGAGTCATAGCTGGCCCCCTCTCCTGGTACTCAAACTGGGCATTACTCAGCCTTCCACCCCTGACAGTTTCTGTACATTCTCTTGTTGCATTGTTGGGCATAGTGAAAGTTACTTACATCCCCCATCTGAATGGACGAGTGGAAAATAGCAGAAGGACGGCAGGAAAAAGGGGGAGGGAAAGTTAGGATTGTGTTGTTTGATTGAAAACAGCTTGTTGGTCTTCATTACCATGATGTTGTGAGGATGGAAGGAGGGAATGCTGAGTTAAGACTGCAGCTGGGAATTGTTTTGTTCCTTGGTCTTTGCTAATATTGAGAGATGATTTATAAACTCACAGCTGTGTGTATAACTTGTTCAATGTCAGAAATGTTTCTGTTTCGGACAAAATTGTACTCTTATGCTCGAGATATTCTTTGCCGAAACAGTGACACGAGCAAGGGCAACACAGAAAAAACTCATTTACTGTACTTAAAGTGCAATGCATGATACAAAATGTTGGTATTAATACCAAGCAGTTGCAATGCGAAACACGTATACCTCTACAATGAGTGAAAGTGAGTGCAAGCCAAGCAACATGAAGAGCTTAAGACCTAGCCCAAGAATAGCATGACGCAACGGTGTAAAGGCTCCTCAGAAGCCAAGCTCTGACAGAAGTGTTTGAAAGCCCGCAACACCGACAGGGACAAGTATTACTGAATAGTAATAACTCACCGGGAAGAAAAAACAATAACATGGAAATTTTGAGACACTCCTAACATCTGAAGCGAGGAGATCCACGAGACAAAAACGGATCATTCCAGATCTGTTGTAGTGCCAAATCAAACACTTTTCTTCAGAATTTGATGGTGCACCCGGATTTATTGGCTAGAGCAAGATGGCTGAAAGAGAAAAATAGTAACACACTGAAAATATAATTTACTGAGATGTTTGCTGATTTGATCTCAAAAAAGATATGTTTACTTCATTTCATCATTTCTGGCAACTTGTGGTAACTCATGCTACTAACGGTTTCCTTGGGGAATCCTTCAACATAGGAAAGGAATTTATCACCCTGTGAGTCAGACCTTTTTCCACTTTTCCACACTGAAGGAAGGGAAAGCCCCATGGGGGTGCAGGCCTTGTTTTGACTGATAGAGGGGGGTGGGAGTTGGCTACCCCCCCACACTCCAACTACTTCAACCTCTTCCCTCTCCTATCCCAAGGAGAAATCTCAGATCACGGTCATAGAAAAGAAGGGTTAGTGTGTGTCAAGAGAGGGGTGCACCTATCCCACATATGGAGTATGAGTTAAAGTTACACCTCGATAGAACATTCTTCAAGAAAAAACATGGGAGAGCATGTTGTGATTGTCAGTTAGGGCAGCGGTCTGATGCAGGGGCTTGTGAAGAAATGACACCCCGAAGAAGACAGGGAGGGGGAGGAGAAAGAAGAGGAGAAGGAGGGAGGGGGAAGAGAAAGAGGGAGCGAGAGACAGACAGATTGGTTATGTGGCAAGGCAGTGTCTGTGGCTCTGGCGGTTATGCATCCGAGCCCAATAGAGTTCAGGATCAGGGTTCTGGAGAGCACTGCTCTGCTGTGGTCCGCTGTGCTCCACGGGCCCTGCTGGAGACGACAGCATCACAGGGTCTCTCTGCTCCATTAGTGGGGCACAGTGCAGGAAATGTCAGAGAAGCAGTCTTCATTCATCTCCTAACTTTAAACGTGTGTCCTGCAGACTACATCCCTCCCTCCTTTTCTTTGTCTTTCTCCTTTTCTCTCTCTCTCTCTCCCATTGTTTTTAGTTTCTCTTGCATAACACAGTTGGACACAATTCTCCTATGACGTTTTTTTCTCTTTCTCTTGCTCCCTGTTACCCCTTCATCAATCTCACTTTCTCCTTTTCCTTCTTACTTTAACTGTGACTGTAAATGTTACAGCCACCTCTCTCTTGCTTATTTGTGCATATATATCATACTCGCTCTCTCTCTCTGTCTCTCTGTCTGTCTCTCTCTCTCTCTCTCCTTCCATGTCATTCATGAAATTTGAGCATGTAACCAGAAACGAGAGGAGACAGACGTGAGCAGGATGAGAAGCATATGAAGAAATAAAGCGTGCCTTTGAAATGATCGGGGAATAGAATGGAAGTAAATTAAAAGTCACTCTCACATTTTTGCATGACAGAAAACACTGCTACAGTATCTGAACAGACATCTGGCAAACAGCTTTCTCTTTGTCCCCTCCTTCTATCTCTCTTTCTATGCAAGTCTCTCATCCCTCTATCAGCTGTTCCTTCCTGTTCCTACAGGACTTAAAGTTCATATGAATGTAAATGTGAAAGATGAGATTTCTCCTTTTTGCTGTCTGTCCAATATCCAAGATTTCAATCATCTAATGAAGATACGCTCAGCATCAGAACAGCCTCAGTCTGGAAGCATGATCATCTTCATCTGACACGTCTTTCTCTTCTTTAGTAGTTTTGTAAGTGCAGTCATAACAAAATGCATTGCTCATGATTTAACAAGTAGTCACTTACATGCCATCAGATCACTGATTGGACAGCACGTTAAGTAAAATGTTCCCCCTAGTGGTGAGAATGAAAAACAAATCATCACAGTGCCAAATTCCCTCTCATTCTCTCTCCCAATTGCCTACAGAATTTCCAGAAGCAACAATTTAAACACGTGAACAAAGAACAAACAACATGTTTCAACATGAAACAGGAAAACAGGAAGCAGGAAAATAAACCTAGTGATAGAAAAGGTAATACACCACATCAGGACAGTAGAACAGCTAGAGAGGAAATGGGACGTCTTGACTCACTCAAATCTATCCCTCAAGAAAAACATCAAATGTGACAGTTTCCACAAAACCGAGGACCAGTGTTTGGCTCTGAGTTATTGTTCAAAGGCCATGGTTTCAGATCCATTAGTGTCCTGGCAGAAAATAATATGTTTACACCAAATGGTTATACATCTCATCTCTGTCTGTGTTCTCAGATAAACAATCTCTTTCCTCTCTCCTCTCTGTTTCTCCCCCTTTTCTCCTTACTGCTGATGTGTCACCAGCCCCCCTATTCTCCCGCAGCTCCCCCCTCTCACACATACACACACACACACACACACACTCTAGCTCTAGCGGTTCCAGATGTGTGCTGGGATGATGTCATGGCAGACCGGAGGCAATGGACTCTGATCCTTCTCTTTTTCTCCAGAAAACATTCAGCCCAGACGAGGGAGGAAGAGGAGGAAGAGCAACGAGTTGCTCGGTTCCCAGAGAGTCCAGCAAATGAACAGTGCTCGATGTGGTGCTATCTCACTCAGATTAGTTTGGTGGATAGGTTTTTCTGAGTCACACTCGCTTGCTCATGGAACTCCCACCACATGTGTAGGGTTATCAATCATCTGACCCCACATCCCTTGGAGTAGATGAAAACAAGTTACAGCAATGAATGTGAGGGTAGTATGCGTGTATATCTGTGTGTGCATGCCAACATGTGTCTGTGCATGTGTGTGTATGTGTGTGCCTGACCGATGACAAAAACAAGTAATTCCTCTTGTGCAGATCTGAAACTACCATTGGCACAAGGACATCAAAGAAAGCATGTGGCTCTGTCTTCGCCAGATGTGCAAATTGGTGACCTACAAATGGCACATTTGTTAATGAAGTAGGGGACAGAGAGACAGACCCAGTGAGAAAGACAGAGAGAGAGAGAGAGAGAGGTAAGCATAAGAGGGGGAGGAGTGGGTGTGTGTTATGGTGGTTGCTAGACAACCACAGCGTAAATAAAATGTGAGAGAGAAATAGCTGGCCATGTAAACGACGGGCCACAGCCTGTGACCAGTCTGAGGTCTCCGGGGGATCATGAAAAGGGGATGACTAGTGACGGATAACGTGAGCTGTCCGTAGACCTGATAAATACCCCAGCTGGACTGGAACTTAGGCCTCAGACACCAGCTGGCAGGAAGAAACTCACTTACCACCCTGTCGCACTCTCGCAAGAGCTCCAATAAAGGAAACAGATTTCGACTGCTGTGACAACTCTAAAAGAACATCACAGCAAACGCATCGCTATGTGTTAAAAGGCAAACAGGTAGATGAAAAAGATGAAAAGTACATTTTGAATTGAGCACCCATGGTAGGCCCAAACACAAGTTCAGAGAAAATGAATGGATTTCATTTGGTTTGATTTTAGACTTACAGAGTGTCTACAATGAATTGCACTGACGCTTGATTCCATTCTGTATGTGTTTTATAACAGGTGAGTAGATCCATTTAGCAGCTTATTGCTTAGCTAAATCAGATTACTTCGCTTTAGCCATGGAGCCTAGGTCCCTAGCCCACCCACACACAACGCAGACTCAGTTTGTAATTGACTACCCTCTTCAACCTTATAAAAAAACACTGGGGGGGGGTTGGCTAGGGGGGCAAGCCAACGATCCATCCATCCCATAGACAATTGTTTGTGATTAATAAAACGTCAAGAGCTTGGCTTTTTTCCATATCTAAATCCCCTCTCTGTTTTTGTCTACTGGGTGGTTTCACTACAAAGGCAGTGTGACAGAGCTCCCAGCTGAGGCTAATCTGCCCTTCTCTGTGGGTCACCTTTGGGTGCTCTGTTATACACAGTTACAGCTCATAATCAAATAATCTTTGGGAATTCAATTGATTTCAGATTTAATCTCTGAATCCATCTGACACTAGGCTGCTTTATTGTCCAAAGCTTTAAAGGAAGAAAAAAAAGGGGAGAATAGATTTCACACCTGGTTTTGGTTTCCTGTGATACTCATAAATGAATACAAAACTTGGCCAAAACTTTCCTTTGAAGTTCAAACCTTATGCAGTCAGGCTGAGAAATCACTGCTACACTAGTGATTGCATCAACCAAGCGCTGGGGAAACAGCAGGGCACTTTCACCATGTTTCCATGGTGCTCCATATTACTGAGAAATTATTGAGAGGCCATTTGAGAGCTCTCCAAACTTTCTCAAGTAGCTAGTCTTGCTCCATTTACCCCGTGTAATAACATTCGACTGTATTTTTAGAGGGAAGAAATGAAGAAAAAACGATGTATAAAATGAGAAGCCAATCATTTTGGTCTGACAGTTCTCAGACATGGGCCAATATCAATAGTTTATATATTGTATGTACTTTTTCCAAAAGGTTGGAATAGACCGCTTGCTGGAACATTCTTCTCAACTTCTCTAAAAGGCTATTTCAATCAATAACGTTTGTTTAAGTCATGTTGCACTTCATTCAGTTCCTATGTTGTTGAATTTTTTAATTCAGCCCACAATGTAATGACAACGGTTACAATGACAGCATTCATGAACGTTACTATGCTGGCCATGATTGTGCTTTTGGTGAAACATTTGTAAAGTGATTGCATCAACCAAGCGCTGGGGAAACAGCAGGGCACTTTCACCATGTTTCCATGAAGTGAACGCAATCACAGTAAGCTCCATATTACTTATTACTTATTATTGAGAGGCCATTTGAGAGCAAGTGCATCTGCTACATTGTGTGCTCTGAGGCCATGATGATTCTAAATCTTTTTCTCAAACATACAAGATAATAGTTTGTGTTCCTATTTTGCATTCAAGACTAGTTTAAAGCAGTTCCAGTAGATTGTCAACTGAGACAAGTCATATTTCTTTGCCACTTTTCATGGAGCATTTTATGGTAAACAAATGCCGATAAACACACAATAGAAAATTTGAGGTTTAGTTAAACAAAAAAAATTTATAATCTCATTGGTTGAGTGTTTTTTCTAGCTAAGCAATGTCAGACTGAAATCCAGTAACAAAGGCAGGGGGTAAGAGAAGGGGTAGCTAATATTATGAAGACCTCTTGATCACTGAACTAAGTTCAGAATAGCCATACTTGCCTATAGCTATCTAGGTAAGCTAGTTAGCTAGCCTCCTGACCTTCTACAATCATAAATATCATGGTCATGTATTAATGAAAAAAGAGGTAGTATTTGACCAGAGTTCCTTCTTGGCCATTCAGGTTTGCCGGCTAACTTGTGCTCCAAAAACCTGGCTCCACCCAATGAGGTTTAACTCAGCCAATGAGTGTGTGCATATGCTGCATGTATTCATATGTATGAGTATGTATTTGTGTGTGCCATGTGAGCATGTGGCTATGAAACCAACAACACCGGAACAGTCCATAGTAGAAATAAGTGAATGACAGACAGTGGGGAACTAGACAAATGGATAGTATTGGCTGGTAAGATGGGAGATAAGGTAGGTTCTTGGTTGTAGCGAATATATAAGTCTTGCATGACATGAAGACTGAAGAAATGTGTTCATGTTTTCTGATTTGCTGAGTACTCATGCTGCTACGTTTGGCTATTTCTGAGTCAGAAGGCACACAGCCAGAGACTAGTGCATTGCAGTAGATGATTAGAGGATCAGTGTTTCTAGGTCAGTAAAGAAGAGGAAATGCCTAAACCTGGAGTTATTTCCAAGGTGAAAAATATGCTGTTTTGGATTTTGCCTTGTGTTAATTGTCATAGGGGAAGTCTGCATCAAACATAACAAGAACGAACCAAGATTTTTGACAGAATCCTTAGGGGTGACTGTACAACTACCAATATTAAGTGAGCATTCAGATGAATAAGTTCACTTAAATTTCACTTTTATCTGCATTGAGGGGGAAGAAGTTGTTTGTCATCTATCTTTTGATGTCTGTAAGATACAGGATTCAAGGTTTACTTGTTATGTCATCAGGTTTTATTGCGATGTAAAGTTGTGCATCATCAGCATACGAGTGGAAGAGAACACCGTATTTACGGATAATATTACTAAGATAGAGTATGTAGAGTGACAGCAAGAACAGACCTAGAACTTTTAAACCTTTATTGGGGGAAGACATTTTACCATCAGAATGAGAAACTTGGTTGTATTGGTCAATTCTGAGTGAAACCATTCAAGAGCAGGATTCTGTGATGACTGTCCACACTTTTGCCGTCCACACTACAACGGGGGCCAGCGTTTTGAAATTCATCCACTTGGGAGAGTGTTTTCTAAAATCTCTGTTTTGGGGGGTTAAGAACGCTGGCGTAGTGTGGACAGGAGGCCAAAACAGAGAGATAAGCATGCGTTTTCAAATTTAAATGGCTTATTGTGGACGTAGCCTAACTCAAGGACAACAACAACTGATCTATGGCTAAGCAAGTCATTTGTGAGTGTAAGTAGATGTAAGATGGAAGTAGATGTTTCTCAGTGCCGTGTTATGGAGTCAGGTCAGAGGAGAAAATAGGAGAAAATTGTTTGAAGTGAAATAGTAAGCAAACTGCTGAGCTATAATTTAGTCTTGCATTTTTGAGAGTAATGGAAAATTGGTTTGCTTCCATGCTGAGGCTGGGCTTTTTAGTAGTAGTCTAATAATTGATAGCCTACTTTAAATGAGTCAAGAATACTACCAGATGAAAAAGAACTTCAATATTAAGTAGAGACTAGCCTAAGGCAGATAGTAGTTCTTTCAGCAAATTTGTGGGATTTATTTGCTAAAATCACCCTGGAGGATTCCTGCAGTGGAACTGGACTAAAATATTAGACTGTGTTGTCTAAATAGGTTGAGATGCCTTGTAATTTCACTATCTGCAGTGATGTAGTGCAACACTTAAAACGGGAGATATAAAGTTTCAATTTTTTTTATAGTGGAATATCATGAAATCATCATAAATAATGTCATTAATGCTAAAATAAGTGGCTAAAGGAAAGGATTTAGTAAGAGTTTAGAGTTGTTTTGTATGCCTCAATCAAATTAGAGAGGTGGATAAACCGCTTGAGGCTAGTCAATGGACCTGTGACAAAGTGGCAAAGTAATCAGATTAAGCTGGACATTCAATAGAAATGTTTAAGTTTTTACTTTCAACAACCTTTAATGACAAAAAATATTTTGACAATGGGTCCAGAAAAATGTGGTTTGAGCCCTAAAGAGTCAGTAAAAGAAACAGATTACTTCTTGAGAAAATGATCAGGTTCATCAATTTATATATTAAAATCCCCAAGTACCACCAAGTATATTCTGTCCAAATGTGTCACCAGTAAGCAAATTCTTGTCTAAAGGGGTTGTGTGAGCTGGGCAGCATATAAAGCATAATTAGCACAAAGAAGGCTGGAAGCTATCTGGGAGTTTGGCTGTTGTCTGGTAGGAGGGACTTTATTGCCAAGATGTCAAATGAATAAAAGCCAAAGCAGGTTTTGGGCACCACCCCTATCTCCACCCCTATCTTTCTTTCACTCTTAAGATGTTAATGTTAATGACGATACGAAAACCCAGGAGTTGATGCCTCATTTAAACTCATGTACTTAAGTTTCAGCCAGGTTTTGATTAGTACTGGGAAATATGCTATATGCTAATATGTCTTACAGGCACTCTGGATACCCATTGGCTCTCAAATACAGTAGGTCTTTAGAGAGCATGGTCAGCTCCCAACCAGCTAGGGTGGAGGCCATCTTTTCTGAGACAAACCCGGTCAACTCAGAAGCTGGACCAGTTGTTACAGTTTGTAATCAAAGGTGGAGTACCAGTCAGCCTGGTTGAGTGCACATGGATGACTAATAAAAACACCAACTCTGAATCACTCTCTAAAAACACATAATTGGTCATAATGTTGACCTATTTGGTAATTTTGGCTCACCAATCTAATTTCCCATAGGATCCATAAATATAGGCCAGCATCCACCCTTCAGCCTACAGACACGTCCAACAGACTTGTTTAACTATTCTCTAGGGATGAAGACTGGATAAGAATGGAATAATGTTGTAGCCTATCTCAATGACATCTGAAATGCATGTCTTGAACTCACCAATTAGATGTTCAAAATGAGATATTCTCTGTAATCTGGTGTTACATCCACTTTATTGTTTGCAAGCCAGAGCAAAGCTCTCATTTGCGATATCATGCCCTAACCATTGTAAAACCCTCATTTGGGAGCTGACCAGTAGAGATCAGCAGTTCCAGGGTTTGTAATCACTCTGCTCCCAGGGAGGATGATGAGGCATTCTGTTAGAGCACACATCCTGGACAGACTTTTATTGAAACGGCATTACAACAGAGGCTATTTGTGTTTTAAAATTGATGGCGAGACAAGAGTGAGAGAGAGAGAGATGATTAACAAATGAATGAGGGACTTTTCTCTCATCCAGTTCTTTTGGTCACACTTATTATTTACACGGTAGCACATAGTATGTCAAAAAGGGACAGAAATATATGAAAAGGATACAAGCCCATGGATGCAAACCCACAGTGGGATACGGTGGAGTGAAACAATGGAAAATGTAGGATAATCATATGAGTTAAGGAAGGGGAAACAAAATCAAGGGCTTGCGTGTATGAATCCTCTTCTGCAAGAGGGTTTGTCTTTGTGTGTGCATATGTGTGCTTGGTTTCGAATGCTATGTTATCATGGGTTCATTGCTGGCTCCATATGTGGTTTGACCATCTCTGGTTCTGAGATGAGTTCTCTGTGGTACGGCTGCTTGGAGTCAGAGGTGGTCAAATGGTCTGGAAGTTTGCCTTCGCTACAGTCACACAGGGTAGGAAAAAAAAAGCCCTTACGAAATTGTCCAAAGATTACAAAGAGTGGCTCGGGCAACAGACGTTCCTTTGTCCTGCGGTGAACACATTCCTTTCACTCATACACTCTGGTATTCACTGTGAATATGCACTGCCGTTTGTTTCCAAATGTCATTTTCCATAGTGGTGTGTGTGTGTGTTTGTGTGTTTGCCATTTATTGCATGTTCTAAAAGAAGACGATGACACTGGGGAGAGCTATCAACTGTCCCTCATTCTGCAATCTGAGCTGTTGAAACAAAATTACAACTCCAGGTGAAGAGGTCACCAGAGGAATTTCATTGTTGGCCAGTCGTATTTTTTATGGATG
>CABFOQ010001001.1:0-15899 GCA_900660455.1 Gephyroberyx darwinii | reverse complement strand
GTGTCTCTATCAATAAGCTGATTAGAGAGAATAAGGAAAATGCACTGAGCAGTGTGGCCTCCAGCCCACCGGGGGGCAGGCTATGTGCCAGGGACCACAGCGGCGATATTAATGGGGATTTGAGCAGTGCTGCTGTTCAGCGGGCCTGACATCAACACTAGAGGAGAACTGCATGCTGGGGATTTAGCGTGATTAATAGGAGCTCCCATTGGGAGGCTTGTAGCAGTGTGCGCATGGTTTTCAATGCTTCGCCCTACACTGAGACCTTGTATACTGTACGTCAACTGTATTGTGGCTATTGCAACATTGTGTGGCAGCCAGTGGAATAAGGGTAAATTTGATGGTTAAGATAAATATGGCCGTCTCTTGCAAATCAAATGCGGAGATAGGCATCTAACCACTTTTTGGAGCTTATCATCTCCCAGACTGCATGCAGACTGCTGACCTGATTCATATGAGAACAGATGACAAGAAGATTCCTCTCCTTCACTCGGTTTTGGCACCATTTCCAAGTCTCATTCCAGTCCCGTTTCATGGGTTATTAGCAGCGCTGCTCTGGGGACTGCCATCCTATTTAAGACCTTCCTACAAATAAATCACCGCTAATGGCAAACTTAACCAGCTGAGAAAAAAAACAACACACGGGAAAAAGAAACCTTTTGGTTTTGTGAATTATCTTTCCAATGCATTCTGAAATGATATATTCTCAATCCTACGATGAAAATCCCTGGGTGAGGTTTTCTTAACAAAACATTATCTAACCACACCGGACCATAATGTCTTCATCTGATTCTGATATCACACATACACACACACACACATGCACACACACACACACACACACACACACTCATCTGGCTTAGATTAATGATTTTGCAATGAAACCATAAATATGACTGGTGACCGGCCAATTGTGTGTTTCTTCCATCAATAAATGAAATATTTGACTTGACATATTTACAGGTCCAAAGGAGGTGTAGCAGACTGACAAAAACATGTGCAAGACAATAATTCACTGATTGAGTTAACACTGACAGCAGAACGTAGAGAAAGAAAAACACCCCGGGGCACCGCTGCACAACGTCCACATTGTTCGCTGACAAAGTGGCCATGGAAGGTGTGAATCGCCGCCCTGGCCTTACAGAGCTGGATTCTTCTTATAAACCTCCAACTGTTGCAGGGCATTTGCTTTGAAAGGATTGTATCTTCAATGTTATGTGCAACACAACACTGCTTATATCATTTTCACATACTGTGCTGCAAATCAAATAACTCCTGATGTAAACTCAACTGGCTTTATTGTGCGTCCATCAAAGGAGATGTGGCAGAAACTTGAGTTCTCTGATTGGAGCCACTTAGACCTCGAACAATCGGATCACCCATCTTGCGGTGCAGTATTCTCCGCCAGCACTGAGATTGCATTATCAAGCCAGCGTTTCAACTATTCGAGAAATCTCACGCAATGCTTCGGCAAGCTTGCTGTTCTTTGAGGGATCAAAAGTATTCTGACATTTCATCTTGTGACAGGCGATCAAGCGGGAGACAAATAGGTCACAACTAAACCGACAGCCCCCCACGCATCACTATTGTCTCGACTACTTCAACGACATCTTACTCCCTGCACATCGGCTCTGCTACTCTGGCCCATTTAGACCTACAATTACCCGGGTTTCTTTTCCTTTCCTATGCCTGTATCTGTAATTAGAAGCATGTCATTTCCGGGAGTGGGACTGTGGCCTGCTTGTCTTTAATTAGCTGGACTACTTAGTGCCCACAACCTCCCTGGCCTCATGTCCTGGTCTGGATGAAGCTCGGGGATCTGAGAGTAGATGGAAAAGGTTCAAGGAACTCTAAAAGCGTGACACACTATAGGCTGAGGCATAGGTCCAATCTAGCCATGAGAAGAGAATGAGGATGGCTACCATTTATACCATTATGCCTTTCACCTGATATTACACTCTAGGTAACCATCTGCTTTTGCCCTTTAAACCCGTGACAGAGGTTCTTCTATGCTGAAGTCTATTCAATTATACATGCCTTTACCTCAATCTCCATGCCTTTTTAACTCTCTCATAACGGAGTTGAGATAAGGCATCGCACGGCATGGCAGAATCATTGGTAAGAAAAAGGGGGTCAATTACATTAACTGTCATGTCTTCTCCTTGCTTCTGCATGCAGGCCTCAGGGAAGTAGCCTGAGGTGAGGACAGCCAACTCCATTGGAGACAACGAAAACACACTTTAGCCTGTCAAATATGATTCTAAGCCATGAGAACAGGTTATCGAACCGGCGCATCAATGCTGTTCCCTTTCATTAGCTAAGCTTTCATCAGGGAGAGGGAAAGAGTGAAAAAAGGCAATAAGAGAGGTAGATATATTGACGGGCTTATTGACAGGTGTGCCTAATCTTGCTCCTCGAAGCAACCCAAAGATTGCTGGCCTGCAGAGAAAATGAAGGAATAATTGCAAAGGGCAGCCATGTGTAAATGAAGTATCTATGGTTGTGGGTGGGGGGTTGGCAGTAGAATGGAAGTGTCTTGTCTCTTTATATCTCAGCTGGATAGACTGCCGAGAGTGACATTAATATGTGTGACCTCACCACAGAAACCTCTATCCGCCTCTATCCCTTCCACCACAATCGCCCCCAGTCCCAATTCCCACCCCGTTCTGCACCAGTGGTGAGCCGCCACCGCCACCAACATACTCAATATCCCTCCATCCAACCCCCCATCCCCAATGCACTGAACCTTCTCCTCCTTCCCTCCCTCCTTCCCTCCCTCTCTCTCTCATACTACTCCCAACATTCCCATTAGTTTGGCGTTAAATGGCCCCTGTGTTCTGCTGGTTCTCAGGAGGGTTTGGGGCCGATCCCAGCCCCCAATTCTACTGAATGGCTTCTTTCTGAATGTTCACAATCTGTGACCGGCTGCTTTATATTCTAACTGTGTTAATAGGATGTCCAATGGAGAGGGGACCTCAGGAGACATGCATATATTCCATAGGCTCACAAATACTGTAGGTCTTCAACATGAAGGAAGACAGGCCTCGGGAGAAATGCCACTTGTATGCAATCGATTACCGTCGAGGTCCCATGTGCACAACACTACGGCTGCTATAGATTTTTGCATTCTCTTTTTTATTAGAAATCAATCAGCTAATTGAGAGAGAATAGTTGAAAGTGATGACCATGTAGCATTAAAGCTGAGGGCTATTATTGTAAAGCGGCTGGGCTAAATTGCATCATGCCACACAATAACCCAGAAATGGGATTGAATTTGGAATAACGTAGCTTAAAACATACAGAACTGTTAAGTCACAGCCCTCAGAGGGGCTATAAATGAAGGACTGGGCCAACTGAACTATTTGGTGTGAAACTGAGGTCCATAAGAGAGCTTTCTGTCTTACCGTGGACAGTGAGCGTTGCCGATGCTTCTGCCTTGCCCACCATGTTCTCCGCCACACAGGTGTAGGAGCCCACATCGGCCGAGGTCAGTCGACGGATCTTCAGGGTGTGGTCCTCACGGATCTCATATCTGGATCAACATTGGCATTCATACATCACAAAGTTGGTCAGGCACACATACGCCTATACATAGATAAGATTTACAGAGGCACACATCCTACTCATGCAACATGCGTCAGCTGACGACAGAGACAAAGGTGAGCAACAGATCAAAACGATAGAGGGAGATAATAAGGGAGGAAGGTATTGTGTGATGAAACTTGATGAGTCATACCTTGCTTTGGGCAGGTCTCCGTCCTCTTTCCTCCAGCGGACGGTGGGAACTGGGTCACCGCGGGCCTCACACCTGAACTCCACGCTCTGGTCCACCAACACTACATGGCTGCCCGGGCGACGTACGAAGCTGGGGCGCTCTGCATACACGCAAACAATACACACGGTGAACATCGTAGGGCACTGCACATGGTAGTACCCAGCTAATGTTGTGATTCAGTTAATGTCACCAAATCTCAAATATCTGGACTTTTATCAGTTTCCCTCACTAAATTTTGTAAGAAATCCTGGTGTTGAATCAAATTATTGTTGGATTAAGCCTAATGAAAAGAGCCATCTTGGAGAGAGTGTTAAACCATTTTGAGCAGTGTCCTGTCCTTGTCTTGTGTAATAAGGCCCTTGCACTATTAGGTGGCTACTGTGCCCTGTCTTGTCCTGTGTCCTGTCCATTTCTGTGCCCTGTACATCAGATGGCTATTGTCTTGTCAACCTTTAGCACTTTAATCAAACTTTTCCCAAGGAAAGGCATTGGAAATCAGATAAATGGTGGCAAATGGTGCATAGCTTTGTCAGCCTGCATTCAATTTTGAAAAAAATAGCTGTAGGCTATCTCAGCTATAGACTAGGCTACATTATACCCATGGAAATTTAAAACACTGCACAGGACCTGACACAAAATGATCTAAGCCCTACTACAATCTTGATAATCCCAGCCTCCTAGGGTCCAGCTCATCTGCACAGGGGGTACTTCCCTAATTCCCTAATTCCTTTAATCTCTATCTCCTCCAATATTTGATTTTTAATATTTCCCAGAGCTCGAAGGTCACACCTCTCGGTTCCCGTCTTCACATTTCCACAGACTTGGCCACAAAAACCTCTGAATCACTAACTGGGATTGTTGAACTTTCTGCCCTGTGATATTCACTCAAGTACACAAAAGCACCAACTATGCGCCGGCCCCTTTGAAGCCCTGACCGTATTATTTCTGTATGTCCAGTTATTTATCTTATGAGGAAAGACTACTCAGACTCCTGTTGTTGTTCCTTCTGGCAGAGATTAAAAGAGGGTCTATAGGGAGAAGTGGAGGAAGTGTAAAAGATGTCTATGAGATGGGGAATCTAGAGATGATCTATACTAGGACACAGGAGAGTTGAAGGGTCAGAGGTCACTGATGGTGAAATAGGCTACAGCTGGTCAGGCGAGAAGGGCTGATGGGGTCAGTGTGGGATTCATAGTTAAGTGTGCGATTGGAGGTCATCTCACACTCTTTTTGATAAGGGTCAAAGACACCATTTAGCTTCCTGGGGGAGACACATTTAAAGCATAACATCTGTTTCTCACTGTAGACAAACAGAAAAGAGATACTGTGTGCATGTGTGTGTATGTGGAGAGAGAAAGGAGATATGAGATCGACATAAGAGGTTACTGACCGAGCACCGTGAGTTCAGCTATTTCACTTTCTCGTTCGCCAACCATATTGGTGCCGACGCACACATACTTCCCGGCATCACTCTTCCTGGCATTGGTGATCATCAGCTTCCCTCCCCGTATCTGAGGAATAGAAGGAGAGGTGAGAGGCTGAGAGACACTCGAGGCCATTGGTTGACACAGAGAAAACAGAATATAGCAGTTTAAACATTACAAAACATTCTCTGATAGCCCGCAGCATCGCCTGAAAGCATTTCCTTGCCAAGAGCCATTACAGCAGCATGATGAAATACACTCGCAGACAGAAAATGGCCCGGTGCTGGAGAACTATTTTTATTAGGCTTTGCTCTCAGCTCAAAGAGATAGAGACCAACTGGACCGCTATATCTTTCTACCCATTTTGTGCTGTTCCCACTTTCCTTCCACTTGAGGTCTAAATGATTTTATCAGTCAGCTTGTTTCTCCTCAGGGTAAGCCTGGCCAAAAACCACTCTCCCAATTCAACACAACCGCAGATCCCTGAGGGAACACCTGAGGCACTGCAGGACTGCAAGCACTTCTCCAGTATCCACAAAAGCCTTCTTTAGAGGGGAATATTCCAAGAATGCTTTTCCAGATTTTTTTTTTTTTTTTACGTGCACATATATCTACAAGTGAGAGCAAGCGAACATTTATCCATGCACACACCCAATAGCTGAACTGTCCAGGTGAATGCGATGTCTGTTATTTCCCAGGGCTTTGATTACAGACCAGAGGAGGTGCTTTGTTCTCAGGCAGCCAGAGAGGCAGCCCGGGCCCCAGAGCAGGCCCCTCAGCCCCTCACTCAGCTGACAAACCATGCCAGTCACAGCAGAGACAGACAAAAGCACGGTGCACCGATGATCTCCCTGCTCTGATGGGGTTTAAGGTTTTAAATGCACACCTCAGTGTGTAAGACGGGGACCACCACCCACATGAATGTAATCAATCCCCTTATTAGAGAACCACTGCCAGAGTACTTTACACACCATATTGTAAAACCACCGCAGATCTGCTTTCCCCTCCTACACGTGTGTTCGCTACATGGCCTGCTATGTTATGTCTCACTCAATCGACTTCACTGTAGTAAACATGCCCACGCTGTAGGTGAGCACAAAGCCATTTTCTTCATTGGCGCACAAAGAACAATCCTCATTGCCCTCCCTCTTTATTCTCATACAGATGGACACCAGTTATCTGTGTTTTTTTGTGTGAGGTAAAGCTAGAAAAAGGCTTTCAAAATGCCACAGTTAATCACTTCCTGTAAACATAGAGCCTCTTTCACTCAATCTTTATGTCACTGGAATTAAGACATGTTTTTGAAATTGCTTTATTTGTTTTTAAGTTCTCAGTTTAAACGGTTGGCATCTTGCTGTAAAACGTCCTACCCTCTTCATGTTGACTGTACATACCCAAGTTTGACAGACTCAAAAAACTGAGGTTTCATAGAGTAGTAAGGGGAAGTCAAGGATCCTCGAGGGACAACTCGACCCACTTCTCGACCGGACACATTCTTCTACGTTCTGAGGCATTCCTCGGCCTCTCACCACCGTTCAATATTCATGGTAAAACAAGAGGCAGGGGGACATGAGGAGGCTGCAGAAGGCCGGCTTATGTAGGACACCCCGTGGTGCTGGAGGGGTTTGAAGTGTCATTATGTTACTGTTTGTTTGAGGAAAGGCTTAACAGCTAAAACACTGTGACACTCACAAAGGCCCAAGGTCAGGGCAGACCATGCGGCAGAGAAACAGGGGGGTGCACTGTTGGTTCCACAGGGCTTTGACATGAGGATCCACTTTAGGCCCAGTCCACTCTATCCATTTTCTCACCTCTGTTTGCGTGTGGTGCTTTCCCATTCTCCACAAGCATATTTGGAGTGCCAGAGCAGCAGGGGCTCCGAGAGTCGCCTAAAGAGAATGAATGCGGCAGTGGTCCTCTTTTTCTCTGCGTGCATATCCTTTCCACACAAAACAACAAAACCTAGAGGCTGCTGAAAGCCCCAACAATCTGACCATTATCCCTGCATTACAGGGAGATGGCTCTATCCTGTTGCCTTTTGTCTCATGTCATTTGGCATTGCTGATAATGCAAAAGCCCCCATTCAGCATGCACTCTGTTGGTATTCACCCAGCGGTTCATTTTCCAGGCCGATAATTAGCCACAACTCCTACACAAAAGGAGGGAGGACAATGTGCTGCATGTTGGGCATTTATGGTGCCGCTGACTGATTCTTGCTCTTAGCAGACAATGGTCTAGACTCGAAATATTGGCAGATTTTCTCCCTTCTTTTTGTTCCTTTATCCTGCCCTCATCGTTCATCGCTCCTTTATCCTGCCCTCATCCTTCCATCGTTTCTGAAGACCTGTTTGACACAGGTGTGAAGAATATGTCCAGCTGCTGCTAGCGGCGCAGCAGCATTACTAGATATAATACCTTGCTTTCTTTTGTTTGTGGCTCAGCGGGAAGGTTTTCATCACCCCTCCAAACGCAGGCACGAATATGTGTAAAATGGCGTACAGCATGTCAACTGCTGCTTACACAAAGCTGGCTAAAATAGACAGAAAAACAGGAGGGCTCCCTCTGATGCCGCTGCCTCTCTGAAGTTTACTGCCCTCCTCTTTATGTTGCAGCCACCAAAGCCAGGCCAACCCGTCCAAGTCAAGCGCAGTACAGAGAGTAAATCCCCACTGCAGGTGGTGAGGGAGCTCACCCTGATCAACTGCACGTTCTGACACGTTGAGTGGTAGGGTGGAATGGTCTAGAGCAAACATAACAAACATAACTGGTTGAGGGGCCCTTTGATGAGCTCAGCTGTTCATCACATTACGGGGCCTTGGTTATCCACCCTTCCTACAAACATATATTTACCCAGACCAAGCTTCCAGCACCATAAACACACTTTTGGACACTCATGATCAGCCCTTTCAGAATGCAGCTTGAGCATCAACATGGCAACATCCATTCTCCCATTTGTCAGCCCCTTCAATAACAAATGGATGGTCACACTTTATGTCCTGCGCTACTTTAAAAGTGCTCCTGTGGGAACACATTCTGCGGGATCTCGTCCTGACCAGGCACTTCACAGTGAGCGATACAAGCTGGTCCGGGCGGTGCTGTTAAATCTATCGCTAACCAGACAGACCCTGTTTTTAATTCCTCAGAAGGCCCAACGCTGCTGCAGGCTACAGTGACACAACACTCAAGTCGATGAGCCTGTTTTACAGCAGCATTGTTCACAGTGTTTACTCTGAGGATTTCACACATTGCTGCACATAATCACAAACAGCGAGGGAAGTCCTCACTTCCACCATGCAGGGGGTGAGACGGATGTTATTGCGAGAACAATTTATAAACAACAGAACAGGCAATGTGTGTTTTATTTAGTGGAGCTACAACATAATTATGGGAAAGGCTATGTGCAAGAGAACCGTGTATAATACTGAGAGGAAACAGCACTGCTTCGTCCTCAAAGCACCTCTCCTTTAACACACCTCTGACGGTCAGCAGCATGAGGCCAGTTTACCAGTTGATGATAAGCAAAACTTAAAATGTGACCCAACATGGGGCCACAGGTTTTTTTCATGCAAAATCAGATCTGCCAAACGAAAAAAAGAAGATGCCACAGCTTGTTGCATTTTGCTACACGTCATCAAGAGTGTGACAGCGGGTGTGTCGTGAAGTGAAGGGAAAGGGGCAGACAGGTGTGCATGGACGCACGACACATGCATGCTAGGCAGATGTGAAAACACACACAGATACTGAAGCTCTCGAAGACCAAATAGTCCAGAAGTGCAGAGGTTCCACGCTTATCAGTGACTACTGACTGAATTCAGGGACGGATATGATTTGATTCAATTTAAACTACATTATGCGGTTGTTTCTTTCAATTATACTGCTCAGCAGCCAGACACAACCTCTTAATCTTCTGCCAGTGCAGCTTACAAGCTGGAGGAGAGAGAGAGAGAGACGAGCACTCACACTGTTTATGAGTTAGAATAGTGATTAGGGCTCAATGCGCCCAACCCTCACCGAGCAAAAACCCTGTGTTTAGTCATGTACAATCCTCTGCTGAAGACAGCCAGCAGTGATAAATCACTGTTTTGACTTGGCCGGTAATGAAAATGTATCGAGCACAACCAGCCCGGGCAGGATTTCAGTGCTACGCTAAAGGCATAAAGGGTGGAACAACATCATTATTAGTTGTGTTGTATTTATTGTCTCGGGGAGATTTGATGTTCCATGACTATACTGTAAAGTCGGCCACGGTCAGCACTTGAGGGCCAAACTGTCTGGCTGCTTAACGACTGTCCAATGAGCAGCCAGAAACCTAAAACCCCACGAGTCAGATTGTAAGAATGAGATCCAGACCCGCTTGCTAACTACTTCCTCCTCACTGCCTGCTTGTGTTAGCCGAGTGCTGACTCATAGCCTTTCCTCCCCTAAAGCATACATCCAATCAGTGTAATCAAACACAACAACCAAAAGACTCTTCCTGCTCTACGAGAACGACGAGGGAAAGAGAGTTGTGTTGTGTTTGGTTGAACAAGTAGAGCCAGGACTATTACGGCAAGACCTTTGGTAAGCAAGCATGCAGAGCTGATTGATACGGCAGCGCTGAGCGTGCAACTGTTTTCTTTAACGCTGACTAATTGGTCGGTACGCTTTTAAATCAGATGTAAAGAGTTGTTAGCATTCTGCAGGCACCGCGGCTACCGCTGCTGAGAACAACTTTCTCCTCCGTGACTCCAGTCAGCTCGTCTGCTCGTCTCGATCTGCGCGTCTCCTGGTTGATTTCATCAGCAGGCCACCCCCAATCAATGCACTGCTGCTGAGTAATGGAGCGAGACTGATTCTATACCTCACTCATTAACGGTTGGAGACACTCAAATGTGCTGCTTTGGGTTTGGTAATTGCTATATGTGAAAAACGAGCCAAAAGAATCAATCTTTCACCAAACACTGAAGGGGTGGTAATGACTTGACCTGCCTCACTGGGCCACTCTATCGCACACATTTACAAACATCATCCTGTACACAAGCCAGCCTTCAGGCAAGATCTGCCAATGTGTCTGTAATAACAATGTAATAACCGCTGCAGTGACAATACGATAGAAAAGAAAGTGTGTCAGCATTTCATCGGCTACTTACGGTGATTCTCTCGTCTCGGTCGTCAATGTTGGTGCCATCTTTTTTCCACGATATGCTCGGTTCAGGATGCCCGCGCGGGGGTTGACACTCCAGGACCGCCGGCTCTCCTGCTGCCACTATCACATCTGCAGGGTTCTGTCTGAAGTCGTCGCGCAGAACTGCAGGGAGACACAATGAGGGAAAAAAAAGGTTATTGAAATGTCCGCGAGGCTCGGGGGAAAAGTATAGTAACGGAAAAAGGTGAGGAAGCTGATCATTGCATTGGTTACAAAAAGACATTACCACTTAAAGCTGCCCTTAAGCATGAAAAACTTTTGCCTTTTGAGCACAAAATGCTTAATTTACTGCACGGATTCTGTAAAATCCCATCGAAATGTGGATTTGCTCACAGAATAGTACAGATTAAATTGCACATACAGTATATTTACTATGCTGCCCTACAAAGCCAAACAGTAATTGTATAATGAAATGAAAATAACATCAAAGTTTATATCCTGCCCTGACAAAAGCATTGTGGGAACTGTATATTATTTCATAGGATTTATGGGTATCATTTCCGTGGATATTAAATCTAAACTCTTAACATGACCTTTGACATTTAAAACCCACAAAAAGTAGTTACTGCTGTTTGCTTTTGTAGGGCTGCAGATAGTTAAGTGTGTGTTGGACACACACTACCCTCAACGGCCTGCCTTCTCCCATGTGACCTCCCCGTCAATAAACTTTAAACCAGTGGTGATAAAAACAAATCAGTGTCCATCAACATCTCTAATAGCATTGACCTTCCTTTTTGTTGACTGCGAATGGGACGCACACCCACACACCCACGTATGCACACACGCTCGAACACCACAATACACACTGATCATCACCTCCCCATCATCACTTCTTCATCTCCCCCAGAGACGCCGGGTTTACGTCCCCCTGTGCTCTTACACCCAGGACGTTTTGACATAGATGGATATTTGTGCGAGAGTCAATCTACCGACGCCACCTCGCTGTGGTTGGAAATGATTCTTATTTGCATTGATTTTCCTTGCTGGAAGTGCTGCAATGTCACGGAGAGAAAAAAAAGAGCACACTCTGATAGACACCCAGAGATGGATTTTCACATTATTATGGTCATATGAGGTCCAAAGCTTCCCATTCTTAAGTCTAATGGGTACAAAGCTTGACGCTGAGTAAATGTGAGGTTTAAAGGGAATAACTGAGACACTCATTTGGGCTAAATGATGAAACCAGCTGCACCTTAAATTGCAATTTAACCCTACGTGACTCATTCAGTCCTTTTTGCTTGCAGTACATCACAGCAAAAGTACAAAATTAGTAGTAGCAACCAACCAGATCAATGTGTATATTTAGAGATGCTGTCCCTATATCTCTGGGGTTAAAGCTGAAGAGATTTATGAGATTTAATTTTTCCGGGGACAGTGTGCCAGTAATCATTTTCCCAGCTCCACTGCATACACACAAGAACCATATGAAAACAACGCTCGTAAATTTCGTACTGAATTTCAGGCCACACGTAAGTATGCAAGCTCAGCACAATGTGTGTGTGTGTGTGTGTGTGCGCTGTTTGTGTGTGAGAAGGTTTCGTTTCATTGGGCCGACTGTGTACGCCTAAAGAACGCCTTCCTGTTTGCAAGTAAAGTGCATTATTTGGTCTTTGCAGGGAGGATGAACGGAGCCTTCTGAGTCTGTCATCTCACAGCCCTCAACTTGCTCCAAGTCACCTCCGCCACAGATCAAAGCCGGGCTCACCCCAGGAGCCCTCACCGACTGACAGCCTACAAATTCCTGCCTAAACCCTTTAAGCACTTAATTGGCCATCGGCAAACCCAGATACTACTTTTTTACTTCTTGTAACGTGGCGGGAGAACCCAATCCCATCGCAGGAAATAGGTTTTAGAGGGAGATGGGAGGTAATGGCTTTCCCCTTCCCTTTGCTAGCTTAATCACCCCCACACCTCCCCGTGTACAGCTGAGACACTACCTGACCTCATTTCTGTTGCTTGGATGTATTGTTTAGCAAACAAAGGAATTAGCTTGTACACTCCTATCTTCAATGAGGAGCAGGCAGATACTCACAGGTATGTGTGCACTGCACTATATACAGTACTCTTGCTGTACTCTCATCCAACTCAAACAGTACAGCTGTGTGGTGAGTGGGACAAAAGCTGATATGGTCATCCAGGAATGTAAACGGTAAACATCCGATCCAGTACCATCTCCATCTGTAGAAATACTGTCTCCGTCTGTATCAGCGAGGTCAGCCTGCTGCAAAGAGTCTTTGTTCGTGTACGAGTCAGCCTTGAACATCGAGGCGTTCTCAAACGTACAGGAGGCTGCGATCGGCCTCGGTGAGCTTTCGCAGCGATAATACTGGACAAACGTCTCATTCTTGTTTTTTGAAATGAGCGTAAACGAAATGTTCACGCGTTAATATCAACAGCCCGTGATGACGAGTGAGACATATCCTCTAGGTCTCTAGAAATTAAAGTGTTAAAGTGTTTGTTTCTCTCTCTCCATCTCTCTCGCATCCTCTATGTCTCTCTCTCCCCATCTCTTCATCTGATCCTGCACTGCTGATGACGGGATGCCTGGGTGTGTGAGCTCAGTAAGTCTGATTGTGAAGCTAAGTGCACCTCGTCTCTTCTCAGTGGGTCCCTGCCTCCCCCGCTGGCCTCACCGCTCACTCTCCACAGCTAACATTCAAATGCATCCGTCTCTCTGGAAAATAGAGAGGGGTGTGTGGAGACGGACGGAGGACTAGTGGGAGGCCCGAGGGAGAGCTGGCATCATCCAGTGTTTACATCAACAGCACACTGACCTCCACCCCTCCTCGACGGCCCTCACTCCCCCACCTCGCTGCCCTCTCTCCTCCTCCCAACCGACACCTCTTTGTTATAAACACAGCTGAGTGCAGCACAGCAGACAGCCCTGAACATCTGCGTAGTGGAAAACAAAATCCTCTGGGATGGAAGGAGAGTGGGCGAGAGAGAGAGAGAGAGAGAGGGACAGAGAGAGAGACAGCCAGGCAGACATATTTGGACGAGGTACAAAGCCCCAAATCTTCTGCCAGAAGTCCTATCAGATCTGGAGCCACGGCGAAATCGGTTGCTTCTGCCCCCCTGGTTTTAGCAAGGCATCCACTGTCCCTCCTTCCTGTAGACATATGAGGCCCTGTTTGCCCGCCTGCCTGGCTGTTTCTGTTCTGGGACAGAAAATTGGGTACAAAATGGGAGAGAGGCTCTCACGCTGTGTGTGCTGTCCTGTGTGTGTGTGTGTGTGTGTGTGTGTCTGACTGTGTTTGGGATAATGAGCCTACTCTACCATTCTGTCTCTCTCTAGTGAGCCTGCAGCTGTCCCCTAGCAGATAATATTTCCTGCGCTATTAACAGGGAGGCCAAGCTCGGTGTGTGTGTGTGTGTGTGTACTGAGAGATTGTGAGTGTGTAGCTTAATATGTGGAAATGGGCCAAAGTCACAGGTCCCAGCATGAAGACGCCTCTTTGTCCATCCTGGATTTTCTCAAATATGCCGATGATGGGATGAAACAGCGCGGGTATCCGGACTTGGGCGCAAATTATTGGCTATATGCTTTCTCCAGGAAAAGCGATACACGCTGCAATGTATTTTTTGTGTGTGTGTGTGACCATTTTTCAATGGTCTATGACTGAGACGTATCCTATCTCATCTGGCTGACATGCCTCGCTGCCAGACAAACAGCTGACTTTGCATAAAAGAGTCATGCCACTGCAGAGCTTCTGTCTGCAGTGGCAAACATCTGTAAGGCCCCGCCAAGCCCAGGCTAACCACACTCTACTGTACTGCATGATAAATCACCCTCTAGGTCCACAGTAGCGAACTGGAGCCCTGCTGAGGCTAACACAATTAGCTACCATCATCTTTTACGTTGAAGCGCTCCCTTTAAAGGTCAGCTGAGATGGCTGCTCTCAGCTCTCAAAACTCCCAGGTTCATCACCCCCACCAAACACACACACACACACACACACACACACACACACTAATGCACACGCATGCACTCTTTTTCCTGGGAAATTGAAAACAGATGCCGAAATGTCAAATTAAAATGAGATTCCCGTGCTGTGCCTCCAACATTAATGAAAACGAAGACTCCATGCCACACACACAAGTCCGGGTGGGAAGATCAAATGAGCTTTGTTCTGAGGAAATTAAATGGAGTAGAGCAAGCTTCCCCCCAAATCTTAAAAAAAGCACAAAAAAAGCAGACCCACAAGGGAATTAAAGGTTTATCTGAAGCACCCAAAGACAATCCTGGAGAGACACACAGAGCACAGCAGGGGTCTAACCCTTGGCTTGGGGTTTTTCCTTGAAACAGACTAGAGAGAACGGTACACAAAATGAATGACGAGAGCAAAGATGAGAGACTGAGCGAGAGAGAGAAAAAGGAGAAGGGGAGGAGCAAGTGGTGAGAGGGATTTTGCTCCATATACTGGAAGTGAATCTGCTCTCTGTTCCTTTCTCATCCCTCCCCCTTCTTTTCTGAGGTCAGTTATGCATCCAATAAACTGAACAAATTTGCTTGATTTGGGCCACAGGGTGCCGCAATGTGAGGCTAGCACTAGCCAAACACGGCCAGTCATACTTCACCTGGGGATACAAGCTGGGGATGAATGGGCAGAACAACAAACACTGAGAAAATATGAACTGGCTAATCAGTCCCAGATGTTCATGGCTGCATGTGGCTGCTTGAGGCCAAGAATACAGAAGAATTTCTGTTTCTCTTTCTCTCTTATACACTTTCTTTCCCCAGCTCGCCCCAGCTCTGGTCTGTACTGTCAAGGCCCCTGTACGGCAAAGTACGAAGACAAGTTGCAGCAAAATGCAAACATGTAAAACAGATCAAAGAGCCGGCGGAGGCAGCCGTGCTTGACTGCTGGTTCAGCTGTCAATCAACCATCCCACATCTAACCTCCTGATAGAGGAAAAAAGAGACCTGTCACATATTCACGGGAGCTGCAGCAAATAAACATCTGCCTCATCCTGATGACCTATTTTCCCCCTTCAAATGACAAATGTGGTGAGATGGGTTTATAGTAGTTTAACTCCCCTCCAACTGTTTCGTCTTACTGTAAAATATAATGCATCATCCCCCTAAGAGCGTTGTTTATGCCGTGAGCAAAGGGCTGGCGTGTTCACAGTGCAGCTGTGTTGTGTGGTGAGCCCTTCCATATTGATGCTCTTCACCTTGCCCCCAGCTCTGTCCTGTGAGACCAACACCTCTCGTTCTCTCCTTCTATATATCTCCCACTTTGTCTCTGAATTTCTCTCTACCCCCCCCCTCAGCATTTGACCCCCTTCTCTTACTTCTCTCTCGGCTCGCACACTCGCAACAGCTTTCATCAAAGAGAGGCCCATAGCTATGGTGCGTTAACCCTTGCCGCTCTATTGCTGAGGCTGTTGGGGGTGGATAATCTGCCATAGGCGTGTGTACAGTCTGTGTGTTTGTAGTGCATGAATCTGTAGTTTTGCTGGTGGGTGTTGAAAATATCTGGACTGGTACTGGTACTCTGGAGATTCCTCCCTC
>CABFOQ010001000.1:0-13585 GCA_900660455.1 Gephyroberyx darwinii | reverse complement strand
TTTTTTTTTTTTTTTTTTTTTTTTTAAAGTGTGGCTCTGAGCTGCCGAGTGCGGATGATGATGATGGCGGAGCTGGTTCAGGGACAGGCCTCGGTGGCTCAGCCTGGAACGAAAGATGACTTCGCAGACGCTTTACGCCGGGTCCGACAGGTAATGCTTTCCAGCGAAGAGAAGTCTTGTGCTTTCGGATGACAAACAAGACCTTCCATGTGGTGTGGGAGAGCATTTTGTGCCAGAGCACCCCAGACCCCCCTACTTGCAACACTCATGCACAGCTCGCTAGCAAGCTAAATAGCCACAAGCTCCCAGGGAGCTGAGACTGCATTGCTGTGCGTACAGATTGGAGTATATGGGCCAGAAGACGCCTAATCAACACAACCAAAACTATCAAAATGATCAGACATAACATGTCTGACGTATCCAATAAAGACCTTGCATAATGACGAAGTTTGTGAAACTTTAGTAAGACGACACGAGTAACAAACTGCAACCTGTTGTTAAGCCACAGAAGTTGAAGTTAGCTTAGCTTGCTACTAACCCAAGCCGAGAGCTGCCAGCTTTACTGGCACGGTAAGCCTCGCCGTAGTTCTGTGATGAAGCTGACTGCTGCGTACTGACACGCTGTCAAAAGTTGTCTTACTAGGGAAGACCTAAAACTGGTTTCCACACGTAAAAGGGCACAGTGAGAGCTTGAACGGTGACGACTCGCAATGCTAGGTTTGCTTATTGCCAATGTGAAACTTACTAGGAAGCTAGCATGTGTAGCATAGCTAAGGATCACACTGGTTGATTATCAAGCTGGTATTAGCTAGTCAGGTTGCTACCAAGTGCAACATTGGCGTTAGGCCATGTAATGGAAACGTCATCTGTTCAAATAAGCCCACCCCTTGTTTAGGACACTTGGATTTTTCCGTTACCGGGACATAGTTGTAAAAATACATTTTCAAAAACTTGTTTTGCTGAGCTCACCAGTTTAACTGCTGTTTCATATCGTGACTACAAAAGAGTTGGTCGCGATAGTTATCATAAAGTTTGTCACACTGTAGAGATGTCTGTTGGACTCAGGGTGGATTTATATCCAACTGGAAAATGGGTGTCTGCAGTTAAGATTGTATAGCGGACCCTGCTTCACAGCTCCCAGTTTGCTTTTCTATAATGTTTCTATAATGTTGTGGATAGCCTCCTTGTGAACCCTGACATATCTTAAGTATGTAAACCATTAATTTGTATGATTATCAAAATATGTAAAGAAAGCTCTAACATACCTTTAATAGCTCATGGGGTTAATTTGCATGGTCAATACATTTAAGTATACTGCATTCCCTGTACAGGCAGTTTGCTTCTTTTGAATACGCCCAGATAAGCAAACGGCATAAGCACATGTCTACGTTCCACTGGTGTCTGTTTCATAATGCCTTTGAAATCCCCCTCCCTCCTCCACTGTCTCAGCTATGTGCTTAGCCTGAGAGTTAGGAACTCGTGGCCTTGTACTAATGCTTCATTACATTAGTGTATGTGGCTTTAGTTTCCCCTCCTGATGCAGTTGTAGCGGTCACCTGTCCCTCTCAGCGAGGGGGACCGGCTAGTGAGGGGGGCAGCCATTCCTTTTAGATCTTATACACTGCACGGGGTGAAAAAATAACTTCATACAACTGCGTTGCAATGAGATGCAATTCAATTGCTTAGCTTTTTGATGTTAAACTGTCATAAGAGCAAGGCACATCAACCAGTACAGGCTGCAGTCCTATAGATTAGCCAATTATTAGGGCTGCTCAATACAAGGTAGCAGTTAGGGCTGTAACAGTACAGAATTTTTCACAGCAGTAACAAATTGAAGGGACGTAGTGGGAAATAACATAGGCTGCCAACACAAATATTTAGACTACTGGTTCTGTCTTGCCTGGAAAGTTAAAGCTACACAAGGCAAGATTTTTAAGTAAAAATCCACCTGTCTTCAGCCTCAGTTACAACATGGGACTATAGAGGAGAAAGTCTCATCTGCCCTAATTAAGACCCCCTAGATTCACCTTATTCACCCTTACAGTCTCCTAAACCAGTGGTTCTCAATCTGGTCCTCAAGGACCCCATGTCCTGGAGGTTTTAGCTCCAGCCTTACTCAAGCACACCTGAACCAATTAAAGTATCATGAAAACCTGAAGCCTCTAATTGGTTCAGGTGTACCTGAGTAAGGCTGGAGCTGAACCCTCCAGGACAGGGGGTCCTTGAGGACTGGATTGAGAACCACTGGGTTAAACAGCAGTGAGGTCTTTTGCCTCTCGTCCCTTTGGTATAACGCGATAATAGATAAACATTTACTGTGCTGTCTGCAGTTTAATGACATTACACCACATGATATCTGGGTATTGAAGTTCAAAGTTTTCATATGGTTACCTCTCGCTAGCAAGCTAGCCGCCAGCATGCAAAGTTTGTTAGTGTAGCTTTGAAGTTGATAACATGACGTCAGTACACTGCACTCTCCTCAGACCACAATTTCCCGTTTGCTAGCAAGAGACAATGTAGCAGGAATGTGGCATGTAAAATAATAAAAACGTCATTATGACCAACTCGCATTCAGGGGACATTATCTTTACAATACCGTGATAAAACCGTATATCTCAGTACAATATGGAGACAATATCATGTTAAGGAAACTATGATATCCAAACAGTCTCATGGTGGGGACCTGCTTTCAAAAGATCTTGCAGCTGCATCAGAAATCATCTAGCAACCTCAGCTGACACCATTTTAGAGGTCTGTGTAATAATCTTTGAATTTATCAGATTTACCAGAAAAAGATATTTGAAAAAGATAGTTTATTTGTGTGTTGATCCATCCTAGTGTCACGATACCAAAATGTTGACTGAGATGTCAATACTAAGTTTAATATCCAAAACTTCAATGCCACTATGATACCATGGCAAACAAGAAATACATAGAACAACCACTGTGCTTTATTTTAACCAAAAGCACCATGAATTCAACATCAATGTCAACAAAATAAATATCAGTTACTTGAATAATAACTTTTGACTTGGTCAGTTTTAGCATCATTTGCACAGGGGTTTTGATGTCGGTTGGGTGTCTGTCTTTGTCGGCTCAATAAGATAAATAGTTCCATATTTTGCTCCTGGCACCAATTTTGTCAACCAGTTTAGGTGGACTTGGATTCAGTTCAGGATGTGGTGTACTGTTTGACACTGTTGCCAAGTTTTCAGCTGTTCAAATTTGTTGAAATTTGCACTGACTGCTGCCGTCCACTGTCAAGTCAGTCTGCGCCTCTGCCTATTGCACTTCCCCCCTACTCCGTTTCGCTATTCCAATCTGTGCGTTTCCAACCTTTTGTTTTGACATTGAAATGGGATTACTCCTCGCAAAACATATTTGGTCATTTTGGTATCGAACGTTTATGAAATTAAATGTCAAACTTAACATTTTGTTATAGTATTGACATTTCGGTTCTTGTGACAATGCTAATCCATGCAGTAACATATTGGCTAAAAATGAATGTGATAATGTAGCTTTGTTTCCAAATTTTATTTTAAAATGTATTTGTGCCTTACTAAGCTATCTTGCCCCTACTCAAAGCCGTACGAGTTGCTCAGTCAACCGAAGCAAACTTTTTTTAGACTTTTCTGCTAGCTAACTATCCAGCTAGCTAACTTAACAAAGCCACCAATTTAATGTGAACATGCAGTTACTAGCCACTAGTCACGTTCACTACTGTACAAATCATGTGTTAACAAGATCCTTATAGTTAGGCGGCTTGTGTATGCTGTGTTTATGGAGCTAACTAACAAGGTGGCATTATCTAACAAACAAATCGATCAGATGTCAGTGATGAAATGATCAATCCCAACCAAAAACCAGAACAGAAATGAATCATGTCTATTTCATGCCGTAAGTCAAGAAATTCAATTCTTAGCCATTGTTGCCAAGCGTTGTGGCCAATATGGCCGTTGCGGGATGTTACGTGACCTGAGCGGCCTCTATTCGATTTGTAGACCTACTAGCCAAGACGTTCTCGAGTTGAACACGCTGGCAGTAACTTTGTCAACACCATGGGTAGCTTCCTAATACCATTGTGCACGTGAGACCTTGTAGACTCAGACAGATAGAATAGATTACAGATAAAATTCTGGCTAGCAGAATTGCATGGAAGCATAAATATTGTAAAACAGTGTTCTCTCGTTGTGGTGTGCTCCTAACAACCTGGAGCTGAACGCTCTGGAGTAGGAGATGTTGAGATGAGGGATGACTCCCAAAAGAACTTTCTTGCTCATCTAGCCCTGTAAATGAATAGCACCGTTGTGACCCTGCTCTCTCCTTACTTGTGGCGATTGGGGGAGGTGGGGTAAGTGATTCCGAAATCAGAGAGCTTCTGTCCATTTCTTCCCATAGGTACTGCCAGAGGATGGGTATCCATGTCGGCCATTCTTAGTGTTTATTTTAAAACTTGGAGTACAAAACTAGATTGATTCTTAGGTATTATAAAAGCTTTGTTGAGCAAAGTTTGCCTTCAGCAAGTGACAGTGTCAATCTCAGTGGCCTGTCCAGAGATTGGCCAAGATTCACAAAGGTCCTCCCCCACCACACAGTGGTGTTTACGCTGAGGCCTGAGCAAACGTTAGACCTCAGGGGATTTCTGCTATAGGACAGCTTGTCTCAGTCAGGTTCCCACAAGGGCCACCTGTCTGCCTGACTGTAAACCCCCACTGACCTGACTGCAGCAGGACCGCTCTTTAGTGTGTCACATCCAGGTAAAGGGGCGACTTAGGTTTTTATTTATTTCAGGTGCTGTGATTCGCTATGCTGGTATTCAAAGCTGGCAGTGTAGTTTATAAAAAAAACAAAGATTTAATGCTGTCAAACCGTGATCTACACCGGTCATAATTCATTGTGCCTATGTCGCAGCGTGTGGTATTAGACAGTGCTCTTTTGAGTTGAGCTGTGCCGACACAAACTAAATAGAGATCAAAGTTTCGAAGCACAGCCTGATGATTGACTTGATGTTGAATGTTGCAGGGGTCACCTATTTGTATTCAGCTGTAAATTTGCTTCACAAAACTAATGCTAATTGAGCAGGGCAGGTACCCTCCCAGTACTTGTCCAGCTGTGGGAAACACCTCATTCCACATCAGGTTGAAGCATTTTCTTGGGTAGTGGGCTTGTCTACAGTGCTATTCACATTGCTGACATACCAACAAAAAGAAGGTGTAGCTGCAGGGAAGTCGTGGAGAACAACACCCCACTTACTTTTCTCCCTTATTTCTATTCCACCCCTTTCACTTCCACCGGTGGGCTCTGAAGAAGATAATGATCCCTGAAGGTGATGGAAGCCTCTAATTGGTGTCATTGTATTTTCATATTGCAAGAATTTCTAGTCTGGCACAGATCTCAATTTAGTGTAATTTTCTGAAATGCTATACGTTTGAATGGAGAGAGTGGTGGCAGATTAAGGGGGAGGGGGAAAAGTATTTGATGCGCTTATGCAGCACAAGTTTTGAATGTCAGTATCACCGGAGAATACGAGCAGCTAATTAGAGTTGGCAAGTGGCCAATTTTCAGTGACGTTGCAGTAGTGTGCACTGAGATACGTAGATTGGTTTGTAGCTAAGCTATACTGCAAACAAATACACTCCATGAAAGGGCAGTAAAGGTTGGATGCAGGGGCTGGACTTTTGCTATCGCTACAAGGGCAAGACTTACTGAAATGGTGTGTGTGTTTGAGATGGCCAAAAATATACAAGCCTAACCCTAACCTCATTCTATGACATATGTCAGAATCTGAACTGTACGGTTAGTAGCTAGTTAGTAGTTAGTTAGTAGTAACTGTATGTGTTAGCAGGCTTAGTATCAGGTGTTCTTAAGTGTGTAAGAAGGAGAGCGAACTTTCCACAATAAAATCTAGCAATACTTGTCACAGAAGCAGCATCATATTGAGTTATTAAGAAATATCTATATTTGTTGCTCTACTGTAACAACAAATTATTATGATTTAACACAAAATATGATTACAGGTGTTTTACACCAGTTAAACACCCTGAAAACAACAAACATCCAATTTCCTGTATGGGTGTTTCAAATGCAATTACAGCTAGTAGCAATTATAGCTCTGCTAAATGGCTTTTACATCTGCAGTCTTAGTTCTTATCTTATGCTGAACATTAACTAGGTATCAGAGCTTGACATTTTTGCCGAAGAGACCTGACTGGACACAATTGGGTCATGGCAGAATTTCAGGTATATGTGCTTGCATTTGGTTTGGGTCAAACATTATTTAAAAGAAAAGATTGCAATAACATATTCTACTTTAATAAAACAATAATAAAGCTTTTGTGTAGCACTCTTCTAGAAGTTTGTCGTTCTCAGGCAATAACACGGTAATAAATGAAAGCGAAAGATTAACAATAAAATCCCAGGTACAAATTGAGAACAGCATTTGGAATAAATGGGTAAATATGAGACTAAAACAAGTAATAAATTATATAAAGACCTGTCTGTAAAAATGTGTTAATATCCTCAGGGCAACCTAAAGCTTTGGCGCCTGCGTTGCAAAGACCCAATCACCTTTTGAGCTTTGGCCTAGACTTAGTAGTGCCAGGGGTAGTGCCAGCTACACTCTGGCTCATAAAGGATTAGAAGACTACACAAGAGGATTCCTTGGAAAGGAAATGTATGTTCAAAAAGAAATTTATATATATATCCATGCTTCACCTTTATTCTCTCTGTCCTACTTTGTGTCTCCAGATGGCAGCTAAGATGGGAGGTGACCAGATGCCCAACATGAACAACTCCTCTCCAGTTATAGACCCTTCTCTCTACTATGGAGGCCAAAAACGTTCGATGGACAATGGAGGTGAGAACTCCTGCATACACACACATACCCTTGGTTACCTTGATATAGTAACACTTACAGGCACTCTTTCTGGTGCTCTTGCTTTTATCCCACATAACGTGTAGGTGATTACCTCCACACAAAACAATCATCCTGCTTAACATAAGCCCTAATACTTATCTCTGTCACTGTGAAAGGGGATGCTCTAAATAGCTATCTTCTGCCTGCTCAAGACCTCTGGTGTGTCCATGCATGCATCTGTGCACCCATTCCTGCTCCACCCACATATCCCATCAGTGTTCCTACAGTCATGGAAAACCCAGAAAAGTCATGGAAGTTTAAATTGTTGTTTTAACAAAAATTGATACCTGCCTAAAAAGCTCTAGTGTTTGCTGTCAAGCTTGGCTGCTGGTCATTCACTTTGAAGGATCGATAACCCAATTGTAATATATAACCTGACAAATATTGGTTGTAGAAATTGTACTTCATGTCAGAGTAGCCATGGACAAGTTATGGAATTTGATTAGCAAAAAGGTGTAGGAACCTCACACTATTCAGTCTGACACTATTGCATAACACACAGGACTCATTGGACGGTGCTTCACCATGTAGCGGGACAATGATCCCAAACATGCAGCCCAAGCAACCAAGGTGTTTTTTTTATTGTCGGGCCAAAAAGTGTAATGTTCTTGAGTGGCCAAGTCAATCCATTTGAGTGTGCGTTTCGCTTACCGAAGACCAGATTGAAGGCAAAAAGCCCCCGAAACAAGCAAGAACTGAATATGGCTGCAGTACAAGCCTGGCAGTGCATCACCAGGGAAGATACCAAGCATCTGGTGATGTCTATGGGACGCAGACTTCAGGCAGTTATGGATTGTAAAGGATTTGCAACCAAATATTAAATATAATTACTTAATTTAAGTTTATGATAATTTGTCCAATTACTTTTGGTCCCCTAAAATGGTGGGATTATATATAAAAGATATTTCTTACACGGTTCACACGGATGTAAATGCCCTCAAATTAAATCTGACAGTCTGCACTTGAACCTCAAAGTCATTGTTTCTTTTCAAGTCCAATGTGCTGGTGTACAGAGCCAAAACAACAAAAAAATGGGTCATTGGCCAAATACTTAAATGTGTATGTATGTTGGAGGTTCATTGTGCTACCCCTGCGTTTTCTCTCACTCTTCATTATTTGAGGGCAAGATAATCTACTCTTCCCACCACAAACTAAATAGTGTTCGGTCAGACCAAGAACAAATCCCATGCTAGCCAGAGGCCATCTAGGGGATTGTTCCCACTCCCCTCTCCCTCATACTGCACTACAGAAGATGTATACAGTATATAGTCATGATGGATTCTCACTTGTTGTTAGATATTACTGCATTGGGCTGCATGCCTCTCAAACTGTTAGGCTGAGATAAACAAGCCCTGTGCACCAAGCAAGTGAAACAAGTTTGTGGTGTGATGCAAAGTTCACTGATTACCGAGAAGGAAGTGAGACTGTGTGCACCTTGGAGTGTTTAGAAAAGTGGTTGTCACTGAATTGCTGATGAGGTAGATCGCCATAGCTGCAACGCAGAACCGTCTGTCTGTTACTTTTTACACTTATAGGTTATTTAATGTAATTCGATCACCTGCAATGTGTAGAAGATTACTTTACTGATTTGGATGCTAAATGATTTTGACCATTTATTATTTTAATGGTGGATATTTAGCTTTTTTTTTTTTTTTTGTCTGTTGTCCTAGCAGTATAATCACAAAAGTAGCCAGCCTCACTGTAGCACTATGGCATTTCATCCTCTTCATAAAGGAATTTAAGAGGGATGAGAGGCGTAGGAATATACCTCAGTGTGGACTGTTCCCTCTTCCAAGCGTGTGCCTTCATGAAATGAGGAACAAGAAAAGAAAACTGCGACTTATGTGAGGCTGGACTTGACTGAGCCCTGGCATTATTGGCAGGGTTTTTGAAACCATGTTATTTTAAGGAGGAAATAGTCGGGCCTAATAGAGGGCATTCATTTAAGCAGTGACAGGAACAGAAAACTGTTTAGACTGTCAAGTTGAAATGTGACAGGAAACAAGGTTTGTGCTGTACTGCTGACATTTATGAGCTCCAGTAGATTTACTTCCATTATAGATGTGGATGCATGATGTTTAGGCATAGTGAGCATGGCAAATGGGAGAAAAAGATTGAATGAGTGGCTGCATTTCCATGTCTAGTCTGGCCTCTCTGTGGAAAGGGAACAGTTTCCTTGTAGCTGAAGCTCATTGCAACATAGCGACAGAACAGAACACACTCCTGCTACCATCTGAGCCTCACTGTCATTCACACACACTGTACAGTTGTTGTGTGTTGTAACACAATACAACAATATGGTATGAACATTTAATGTTTTTATTCATTCTAATTGAATTTCAATCAGTTGAGTTACTGACAATGAAGGTAATATAGACAAGAAAGGATCCCATAATGGATATTTGTGCAAAGCTGTGCTGAGAGCAGTCGTAATTCTAGACAGGATGGGTTCAACTGTGATCAGGTGTCCTATTTAAGACACAGGTTTTCTAGACACTGATGAAAGCTGGAGGGCTGAAACATATTGTAAAATATTGGCACTGTCGAGTGTGACCCCATTCTTTTGAATTTTCATGTTTGCGGGGAGTGAATAGCTATCAAATGAAGGATCTGGCTTTGCAGTGTAGTAAAAAAAGATGCTCCTAGCTAGCTACGCCCAGAACCTGAAATACAGATTTGATCCAATTCATATCCGTGAAGTGGAAACACAAATCATTTATCTTGTCCTCCTCTTATCTTGTCACGGTTGTTTGTATGATATTTCAGCTCTGAATGCATGGACAGATAAATTGTATGCAATTCTGGTAAGGTTTGGCTGGTGCACTCCTGTTATTTGCAGCACTTTGTCCTAGGTTCTTCTCTTTCAAGGTTGCACTACAGTATGATAACAATTAGAGGCCAAACTGTTCCCTGTGTAGCGCTGGAGTCACACTTAATTACGAAAAGTACATACATAGGCTCAAGTCAGTTTCATTAATATTTTATCCTAGCGTGGTGCTTGTATGAATTCAGTGCACCCCCTATTTTTATATTCATAGCTGTTCCCTTCCCAAGCGTTAACCCCAATGCATTTCCAGAAAAAGTGAAATCAGTGCAAACAACCATAAAATTGATTGAACCTCCTAGATATCAACTCAGGTGTTCAGGTCTACGGCAGCATATCCTCCAGTGACCCCGCAGGACCCCTGCTTGGCGCTACCTGTCAAAATTCAATTCTGCACCAGCAACCACTGACCCGGCTGCTACCCTTCTCTTTCTGAACAGCCCTGATCGAAACACACACACTCATACACTCACAGGCCTTATTTCCATGCTGGTGCAAGCCCCCTGCTGTGGGTCAGACACTAACACACGGGATTGGCAGGGCCATATCCATCTGTTCCCGTCCCCTCCAGCCCTGACTCATTCTTCTCCATTTTGCTGCTTCGCTGGCTAGCATTTGGATAAGTGGAGATGATTTTACAATGATCTCAGTTTACTTCTTACATGCTAATTGGTTTTCTCTCCTCTGTGTCCTCTCTCTCTCTTTCTCCGTCTCTCAGTTGGTAACCAGCTTGGTGCAATGGTACATCAAAGGTGAGCAGAGCATATTAAGATTTCTGTTTCTGTTAATGGGAGACATAAGTAGATATGAATTCACTTGGATTATGTTCTAGGTTTTTTCACTGCCTGTATTACGTAGATTGATACCATAAAATGAAATCTCCCCGTGGCCTCTTAAGTGAATCTCATCAAGATAATCATATTTAGCTGTATGCCACTTTCAAAGACAGATTCCTACTCCATGATTAGGCACACTGTGCTTTCAGTGTGATCACACACTCTAGGCTTGGGCGGTATCAAAATGTACCTATTTACAATATTCCTGTGGTGATAACAGCATATGATATTATCATTGCTGTTGAAAAAAACCTCAGACTACTGCAATTAATACTTATAACCCTTACGCAAAAGGCCTCTATTTTGCACTACATGTGCAAAAGTTTCTTTGTTTGTTGGTATAAAATGTAATACAGCAGCTTCCTTGTGCAGTCAAAGCCACGTTTCTAATAATTATATAATAAGTAGCCTAATTAACCTCGCGCTCTCTCCCGCAGTTTCAATCTCACTCATTGATACTATGCCTGTCTGTCTCTCAATCAAATTGCGCTACAAAATGGCCTTTCAGCAGTCAGGTCTAGTGAAAACCGATGCAAAGTTTTCTGCAGTGAATAAAGTTTTCATTTTCAGTGAAGGTTTTCCTCATTTAGCTATGGCCAAAACCTTATCCCTAAACCTTAACCAAATTGTATTAGTTACCCAACCTTAACAAAAGTAGTTATATTTGGTTTCGGTGCACATGCAGTGATGGGTTGTTTTGGCTGGGCTGGCCAGGGTGCATAATGTTTTGTAAAATATCATCTGACTGCAACATTTTTAATAAAGTTAATTGTTAAAACATCAGCTAACGTCTAAAACGTTGGTATTTAGCTTAATTACCAAGTACCCCCTCAAATTATTTCCATTGTGAACAACTTGTACACTGCCTTCCTCCCTGTATTTACTGGTATACTGCGGTAGACTGCAGGTAAACTGATACTGGTTTGAGTTTTCAAACTCTATGCAAACTAATGAAGTTTATTAACCCTGGCCTTTTAAACAGAAATGTCAGAAAACATGAAGTGTGTACATTATTTATTTAGGCTAGTCTGCTACTTAACCTTGACCAACATAAACACACTAAACACAGCTGTCATTTCCCAGAGCCTTCTGCTTCCTACTGGGATTGCACCATGACCTGGTACTTGGTCGGTTTTCTCTTGACTATGACGATAATTTAATAATAATAAATAGCAATAATAAAATGTTATGTCATGCTAAAATTTTAAATTTCAAGATGCTCCTTTCTTGTGCTTTTGCAATTCAACTCATCAAGGCTACACCACGCACACTGTATGTGTCTGTAGTATGTACGCTATCTCCCAACCCCAGTGGATGGACCACTCCCCCAACCTTATCCAGTTTCCCTAAATATCTTTTCTTATTTGGTTTGAAACCAAAGAAATGCCAAATAGACACGTCAAGATTTGCCATTTTGCTGCCATTACAGAAAACACTATGTGCACCATTTTACATATGTGATTGCCATCTGTAAATCTATATACATTTGGCACAATGTACTGCACTGCTGACCCATGTTTATTGTAGCATTATCATGGCAGAGTGACAAGTACTCTTGTGGTTTCTCAATTTTGTGCTGAACAATAATAGTTTTATTATCCAAGCCTAGTGCATTCACTGTTGATCCACTGTCAATTTGGGGTTATGTTTTTTTCTGGCTGTTAGAGATCCACAGATGAGAGAATGGGGGGAAAATGAGGATGGTTTAGGGTTACAGAGGGTTACGCAGTCTTTTGTTTTAGATGGCTCTTGATTATCCATAGTCAATGTTTTCTTAGGTCAACCTGTATCATTGATCATGTCCTAATCTCTCACAGGGCTCTTGCGACAGAAGACTTCAATGTGCCTGACAAGATGGTGGGATTCAGTAAGTAGCCCTTGAGGTCACCATAGTCAGTACTAGTGTTTGACACAGTAGTCGACAGTATTGGCATTATTCTACTCCATTTTTGGGTCACAGAGGCTTAACACTGGCCTTTTCAGTTTCCCCTCTCTCTCTCCCCCTAATAGTCATTGGAAAAGGAGGAGAGCAGATCTCAAGAATTCAGTCGGAATCAGGTTGTAAGATCCAGATTGCTGCAGGTAAGCTCTAGCTGAGGACAGTTGGCCTTGATTTAGATGTGAGTTGTCTTTTCAGATATAGAGAGCTTGGAACTGGTTAGCATTAGTCAGTTGTTACATTGAACACAGTGATTTTGCTTTTGGAGTGCACAAGTAGGCAAGCAAGTTAAACATGTCTTGTGGGAAACGCTGTAGGTGTCCTGTGATTTCTGTACTTTCAAACACTCCAGTACAGAACTATCTATGGCTTTTTGATGGAAATAAATCAAGAACAAGTGTACTTCTATAATTTAGCATTTTTAAACAATGTCAAAAGTTGTCAAAATATTTTTTTGTCTCATGACAACTCTGCAGCAAAATGTTTCCTACAGTCTAAGAGGGCATTGCCAAATTATAGATCATGCACAGATGGGGATTTTGCCAAAAGGCTGTAAGTAACTGTTGGTCACAGTATGGTATTTTAGGTAAGGCTGACTAAGCAGTGATGTGTCCTGTTTAGGCTGGTGAAGCAGGTTGTGTATCAGTTGGCTATATGGTATATGTAAAACATAACCAAAATGCATTATTCAGGTTGTCTAAATGCCATGCAGGCTACATAGCCATTTATCACAATGTTTAAGCTTTTTATGTTAAGCTGCCTATATACACGTAAGCTATATGGGACATTTAAAATATATATATATTGTAAAAAAAAATATTAACCATGTGTTTTTGCCAATGCAGTTTCATTATGTCCATTTGTCTAGGATTATCTATTGTTAGCCTATTTATAACCCACATTTCAGGTTTTTGTAGCCTAATCTGATGCTGATGTTCCTTTCTAAAATGAATACTGCAATGTTTGCTCGATGTAGGCCATGCCATTGTGCCAATGACCCTGTTAAATGTAAAATGGACCCTGTTCAAAATCACAGGCGATAGAAACCTCAGTCCACTTTGCAGTCAGCA
>CABFOQ010000999.1:0-15764 GCA_900660455.1 Gephyroberyx darwinii | reverse complement strand
GTCAGGAGTCGGAGTTTCGTTGTGCGGGGGGGCGCTGCGTCCCGTCCCAGTGGGTGTGTGACAATGAGGACGACTGTGGCGACGGTTCGGACGAGATCTGCCCATCCACCTGCTCTCCGGACCAGTTCCGCTGCACCAGCAGACCAAGGTGAATTCACCCTCACTTCAGTTCAACTTCTGTTTGTGGAGACGATGGATAGTTCGTTCGGATATAGAATAGAATAGAATAGAAGAGGATTGCAGACTTTATTTATAGCTAAGAGATGAAGATTCAGAATTAAGTTAAAATATCTCAGTAATACAGTTTTTAATACATTTTATTAACAGACGTGATTTGTTGAAAATGATAGTATCAAGTGCTCTAAGTTTTATAGTGCATGTGTATAGAGAAGTGTAGTGTCTCACCCCTGACTGACTTGAGTTGGTGACCATGGTGCTTGTCATCAACATGGGGGCACAACCTCAACCCTTTGTCGATGAATAGACTTTGACTTTTGGCATTTTTACATTTGAAAGATTCTGCAATGCAAGAATAAAATGTATTTCCTTGACCTCCAACCCTCCAGTGGACCCTGTTTGGACCTGGCCCTGCGCTGTGATGGCCGCGCGGACTGCGCCGACCAATCAGATGAGGAGTTTTGTGGGCCTGCCACTCCAATGCCTCTGTGCCCACCAGGAGAGTTCCAGTGTGCCAATGGGAAGTGCCTACCCGCCAACCGTGTATGTGACGGACGGCTGGACTGTGGCTTCGCTGATGGGTCTGACGAGCAAGGTACTCTATCACCAAACCCTTCTGAGGAAGGCACTTTTTCATCAAACTCTACTGAGCAAGTCTTTCCAGTCTTGTTTCCTTCCCAAGGATCATCTGACTGAATGGTGTCTTTTCCGTGTGTGTGTGACTGTGTGCTGGACGCCCCAGACTGTGGCGTGGTGTGCGACGAGGGGGAGTTCCTGTGTGCCGGAGGACGTTGTATTCTCTACCTCCACCGGTGTGACGGACATGATGACTGCGGGGACCTTAGCGATGAGAGGGGGTGTGTTTTCAGTTCTTTCTATGTAGAAGGTTGAGTCACTTTTTGGAGAAGTGAACAGTTCAATGGACTGGCATGGGTCTCGCACTGTACAACACAGTGGTCACTATAGTTTTGCGTCTAGACGGCGTAGTTCAACTCACAACCAGATTTAAGATTTAAAATTGAGACATTTTCTGTGATTGAGAGCTAGCATGACATAATATGAATAGTCTTGATGTGGTAGATGTGGTGATGTGGATTGATCTGTTTCCTCCCAGTGCTCTTCCAGTGAATGATGCATCTGTTTTTACTGGTTTCCAGATGTGTGTGTGCTCCCGGGGAGTTTCAGTGCCCCGGAGACCGGTGTGTCCCTGCAGACAGAGTGTGTGACGGACACAGAGACTGTCCCTCTGGAACAGATGAAGCCGTCTGTCCAAGTAAAGGTACAAACAACGATACAGCATGGACTGTTTCATGATTCAAATACGTGTAAGAGAAAATGGCATGAGTCTTTCCCCAATCCTACTCCTTCCTTTGAGAGAGTGTGTAATGAAAATTCTGGACATGATAGATGTATAATTGGTGTTTATTTTGTGTGTATCTTTCCAATAATGACGGTTTATAATCTGTCTCTGTGACCTTCTTGGTCTTTTTTGCCTTTTTTTGACACTAATCTTTTACTTTATGTGAGCAATATCATACACAGGACAATTCAAACACTTAATTCATGAGGACAATATGTTGTAAATGAAGGAGAGGAGACATTTTAAAGAGAAATTGATAGGAAGATGTTCATAGTATATTGTACTCTCGGTATTAGCTGGTGACACATGTAGTTTAATGCCCTGCTCTCGGTGGCAGTGACCTGTGCTCCTGGCCAGTTTGCCTGCAGTGATGGTACCTGTATAACGGGGAGTAAGCTGTGTGACGGAACAACAGACTGTCCGGGAGAAGAGGACGAGAACAGGACCGATTGCCACACCGTTACCGTGGCAACATCACCGGCACCCCCCACTGTGCCCACTTCAGGTAATGGCAGTCTTAGTTTTAGGGATTATAGAGAGTCCCGGTGTTGAACCCTGAATGTTTTCATGCTGTTTTCCACTGGTTTCTAAACCACCACTTGAACTGAACTCTACTTCTTCCACCCCACTAAATCCCACTTTTTGTTCAGAGAGGAATTCATAGCACTGAGTCTAACCATAGAGTCCATTCAACCATACTTAGAGTTGGTAGTCTAACATTCTCAGTATTGGATAGGGAACAGTTAGGGGTTCACTTTAGTCCAAAGAGGTAGGTTGGTGACAGAAACTTTGTACTCCAGATCCCTCCTCCACTCCTCTCCTCTCCCTCCCTGCAATCACAATATTAACAATAAAAAAAATCATTGTACCTTATCTTTTAATATGTCTCCTATGCCCTCCCTGTCTCTGCAGCCTGTAGGCCCTATGAGTTTGGCTGTGCCAGTGGTGGGCAGTGTGTGCCCCAGGCCTGGCGTTGTGATGGGGAGACAGACTGTATGGACGGTAGTGACGAGCAGCAGTGTCCTGCGGTTGCCTGTGGCCCCGGCCAGGTTCCCTGCCTCAGCGGGGACCAGTGTGTGGACTACCAGCAGCTCTGTGACGGGACCCCGCACTGCAGGGACGCCTCAGATGAGAGCATAGACAACTGTGGTAAGTTGATTTTTACTTAGATGCCGCTATTTTAGGCAGTTGTGTTTTAAGTAACGCTCATGTCTTCAATATTAAAAAACCAACGTGTTTCAGAAACGCATTCGTTTTTAATATTAAAGCGTAAATTTTTCTCCAAGAGTAGCAACATTTTTCTCAGTTCTTTGGTTCTTTTGATTCAGGCACCTTTGAGGAACTGCAAGGTTGCGGCAGATTGTTTTACCTCTTGTGCTGTTCATGCCTTACCATCATCATTATGTTGACTTTATATTGATTGCTTTTTCCATGTTCATCTTTCAGCCCCTTCAGTGCTCATTCATTGGTTTCATTCATTGTAACAGCACCTTGAATTGCATCCATTGTAGGAATGTCATTATATGAATTCACAGCTCAGCTGGTAGAGCATGAGACTCTCAGTCTCAAGGTTGTGGGTTTGATCCTCTCATAGTGTCAACTGTCACCTTTGTAAGTCGCTTTGGATAAAAAATGTCTGCTAAATGACTGTAATGAATTATTTGATGAAGATTTCGAGCATTGGATGGAATCCCACAGCTTCTAATCCTCTATGTGTTTCTGAGAGACTTTGTCTGAAAACTAGAACGGCAAATTGGTGCTTCACTGAAAGTTTGTGTGATAATGTCAGCATTTACCTACAGTATCGACCACATGCCGCAATGACACTGAATGTATACATCAGTTTGTGCACCTCAAAAGAGTTCTGGTCTATATAGTATGTTTTGACTTGCTGATGCACTAATATTACATTTCTATTTCTACTAGGCTCTACTCGGATACCTCCCTGCCCAGGCAGCTTCCCATGTGACAACCGCACCTGTGTGAACATGTCACAAGTGTGTAACGGCGTTCCAGACTGTCCGCGGGGCGACGATGAGCTGGTGTGTGGTGAGTTCTCACTAGAGAAGTAGAATCTGAAGGGAGGGATGGAAGGAGGAAGGACGATAGGAAGATATGAATTAAGAAAGTAATCAAGGAGGGAATGAAGCAAGGGAAGGAGAAATGAAGGAAGGATCAAGTGAAGAAACCAAGGAATTGGATGAAAAAGGAAGGAAGGAAGAAAGGAAGGAATGACCAAGGGATTGGATGGAAGGAACCTAGGAAGAGGGGAAGAAAGGAAACACAAAGTGTACCCAGGATCACAGATTCTAGAGCCTGCCATATTTACTAATTTGATGGCTCTTTTGTAATCTCTGGTATGTTTGCTAATCTTTTTCATTCATTTATGTCTTTGCGTGTCTCCATCTCCAGATAAGACCGTCTCACCAGCGCCCCCTGGCAGTAGGAACACCACTGTCACCTGTCCTGAATTCACCTGCATGGATGGATCCTGTGTCCCCTTCAACACGGTAGGTGCTGGGGGGCTGGAAAAAAAAGAAATCCTCTGAAATGATTTGAACTGCTTTTTGGATCTTCAAAATCAAGAAATATAGAAATATTGATTTCTTTGTATTGACAATTTTGGAAAGCTGTGATGTCATATGATGTCTACCCATCTCAGTTAATTCTATTTGATCCACATCCCTTCCCTATCCTGCCCTCTTATTTCCTCCCAAGGTGTGTAACGGTGTGGCAGACTGCCCAGACTCCTCACAAGCATCACTAGGGGGCCCCTCAGATGAGCAGGGCTGTAGGAGCTGGGGCCCTTGGGGACCCTGGAGCCCCTGCAGTGCCTCCTGTGGGACAGGCTCCATCAGCCGGCAGAGAGACTGCCCCCCAGGGGACCCACTGCACCTCTGTCACGGCCAGGACGTCCAGAGGCAGCAGTGCTTCAATACCACCTGCCCCGGTGAGGAAGCAGACGCAAATGGAAAAGATGATGTGTCAGGATCATTCCAGTAATGTGTGAAAATTAATTGTTTTTTGGCCTGAGGTTAGTCTAATTTGGAACTAATTCATTTAATTTAATTCTCTGTGAATCTCCACACAACCAACAGAAATATGTAGCCATTGCTAATGCTAAATGAATGAGAGTCCCAGGGACAACATGCTTTATAATTCTTGGTTTCTTAAAAAGACTTATTTGTTGTTGTCGTCTCCTGATGAGAAAGAGACATATTGATCAAATTGCTGAGAATAATGCCTGATGATTTCCCCTTCTCCTCCAGTGGATGGCCAGTGGCTGCCGTGGGTGAGCTGGTCTAACTGTTCCAGCGGCTGTGGTGGAGTGGAGGTCAGACACAGAGGCTGCATCCCTCCTCGCTATGGGGGCCGAGATTGTTCCCAGCTCCCCGGACAATCCAACCTGGCAATGGAAATCAGTAAGGACCATCTGTAAAAATGAACTCAACTGAAGTAAAACTGAAGTGAAACTAAAAAAAGTCTACTTTTTAATAATACCAGAGGAAGAAGGCATTCAGGACCTGGTCGTGAAAATCCAATGTGATGACCTACACCGTGGATGGTATTTTGCAGATGACGCCAAATCAATTTGTAACCCACCAAATGTAATCCTCTTCAGGTTCGCGGAGTGCTGGAGGCAATGTCAGCACCTTGGACAAGTCCCCAAGTCCATTGCAGTGTAACATTTTTATTTAGTCAACAAAAGACTTACGTTACCTACTATCATATAAAAACTATTTGTTCTAATTTTTAAACTTAAACTAACAATGACTTGTTGTGAGCTCAAAATATTATGAAAAATGAATTCAAACAAGCCTCTGCCTTCAGCCACAACCAGAGGAAGAAGGACATGAACAGGATTTTGAGGTGAAAATAATGTTATTTGTCATTCTCTTTCTTATCCTGCTTTGTCTCTTTCCTCATCTCTTCAATCTCTCCTCCCTACTCTCTCCCTTTTCTTCCCCGTCCCCCTCCAGAGCCTTGTCCTGAGGATGGTTGTGCCAACACCAGCTGCCCCAGTGGCCTGGTGAGGCATAGTTGTGCTCCCTGCCCAGTATCCTGTGCCCACATCAACAGTGGGACTACCTGTGATCCCAAGGCACCCTGCTTCTCAGGTCAGATCCAGGATCTTTTGGACTGTGTATTGCCCACTTTTAGACCATTATTACATATTTTATTATATTGTGGAAATATCCCAAATATGCACCAGAGAATTCCACGTGTACCACATAATGCTTTCGTTTTTGTAGACGTCTGCTAAACTTTCACTTTTAAACCGCTCTTTTAAACAGCTACTCAGGGGGGGGGGATGATGTGGCACCACACTCTCCATCAAAAAGCCATCTTGATTATTAAAACTGATGTTGCGGTCACTAGGACCTTCATCAACCTCTTACACAGGCCACTGAACCAGCACGTTGCTCAGGAGTTTGGAAAACCTTATACTCTAGATTGTTGCCTCTTGCAATTTTAAAGTTGCAGTCATTTCTGAGATTTCGATATTTCGTCTCTATCTGCAGGTTGCTGGTGTCCGGAGGGCCGGGTGATGAGCCACACGCAGCAGTGTGTGTTACCAGAGGAGTGTGTGTGTGAGGTGGCTGGTGTACGCTACTGGCCGGGCCAGCAGGTGAAGGTGGACTGTGAGATCTGTGTGTGTGAGAGAGGAAAGCCCCAGCGATGCCAGCCCAACCCAGAGTGCTCAGGTCAGTTTGTTTAATACACACAACACAGTTCAAGTTCAAGTTCAAGTTCGAAGAGGTGGTGAGGGGGCAAGCATCCTTCTTGATCTAACTGAGCTTTCAAGGCCTTGTTAGTTGGAGTGTGTATGACAACTGTTCTTTCTGTGAAATAAGCTGATCAGGTGAATCTTATTGATTTCACCTATTCAATACACATCAAACATGAAGGGGAGGTGTAGATGAAGAACAAAGGTTGAAGAAGGATTTTTACACCTTGATGCTTCAACTACCTCCTGAAATATAATAGCTAACTGCGTCCTACTGTAGTGCACTGTGGCTGGTCGTCATGGTCTGAGTGGGGCGAGTGTTTGGGCCCCTGCGGTGTCCAGAGTGTACAGTGGTCGTTCCGCAGCCCCAACAACCCCACCAAGCATGGAGACGGGAGGACGTGCCGAGGAATCTACCGGAAAGCCCGTCGGTAAGTCGCCATCTTGTCGTGAGCCCGTCAGCTCTGGTCACTGTTACTGTTACTACTCAGTTCTACTTGTGTTACCTAGTTTTGTTTCTACAATCTTGCAAGAGTTAAATCTGTTCAAGTCTCTAATCAATACAACACTTTAGCCTCAGGAACTATGTCCATGGCACGGAGGATTCAAACATATTGCATGCCTTTGTCTTCCTACTCATTTACAGTCCAGTCCAGTCTTGTTCAACCACATGATGATATATATACACAGTGACATTCATCGGCTAATGTCTGTTGTAGGTCTTGCACTGTCCCCTTGCAAATGTGAGGTCCTGATGTTTAGTGTTTGTCCTTGACCCCATGCATTTTTGTGTGCATGCATGTGTTTGTGTGCATTCCTGCATGGATTTGTGCATGTGTGTGTGTGTGTTCAGCTGCCAGACAGACCCCTGTGAGGAGTGTGAGTACCAGGCTCAGTCCCATGCAGTGGGAGACAGGTGGCGGACAGGCCAGTGCCAGCTATGCTACTGTCTGCCCAACCTCACAGTGCAGTGTTCCCCCTACTGTCCATATGCTGTCACTGGATGCCCACAGGTAAGTAGGGAGGGGTTTGTGTGTGCATGTGTATGTGCCCGATGGGTGAGTGTGTGGATATACAGTGCAGTACATTAGCGCTTTTGCACATTTTCTCTTTGTGTTTGCGCTTCAATGCATCTGCGTTTCAACCTTATCTCATGTAAGGAGCTCCGTGTACGCTGTCGTCAATCTATAGCTCTGTTTCCTCTGCATCCTTTGCTTTTCCTGCACATTGTCCTGTCACATAGCAACTTTTCCTTTGTTCCTTTGTTTCTTTAGGGCCAGACTCTGGTGCCTGGGGAGGGAGACAGGTGTTGCTACTGCCAAGGTAAAGTCAGATCCATTGTTAGTCTTCTGTTTAGTGCTGATTTACTCATTATATACATGACGAGCTACACTTCATGGTTACTTATCTTACTGAGGCTGTCCATGCATGACAATGATGACGTTGCTCCTGTTGTGCGACAGTAGTTATTATGGGGTGTTTCTTACTATACAAGGCCCACCTGCTTTGTCCCATAAGGAGTAGATGCAGTTAGTGACAGGGTTTGGGGTGGGAGTCATGTTTTGCCATATTTCTCTGGTTGCTAGTCTCACTGCAAATATGAGGCCTTGTTCATTGTATCAAACATTACATTGATTTAGATGAAGTGACAGTGTTTTCTGTCATTAACCCGACAACACCTGCTGTAGGAGGCAATGCTACTGTTGCTGTGACGACGACGAGCCCTGCCACTGTGACCTCCAGGCCAGCAGAGGGCACTACACCCCTGGTGCCCACTTACCCACTTCCTCCCAGTGGTTAGTGTATTTCTTTATGTAATTCTGTGGTATGGTTAAATTGAAAACTGATATCTCAACTCATCAATGTAATCCTCTCCTCTCCTCTCTTCTCCAGATGAGTGTTGGTCTCCTCTGGGTGTCCAGTCTCTTCCAACCTCCAGTTTCAGCGCTTCATCCCAGCAGCCTGGTCAGCCACCTGAAGCTGCTCGCCTCTACGGCTGGGATCGCCACAGGGACCTCCAGGTGCTGAACCCAGATTAAGACATTTTTTTTCAAAAACTAATGATAGAGCCATGTGTTACAGAGTGCAAAAGACTGTATCTTCCCTGCCAAAGTGTCCTTCAGCATGCATGCTCTTTGTCTTCTTCATACACTTGCACACATTCCCAGTATGTGGCCCAATATGACCAATCTCATGCTGTTTCCCACTGAACAGCTTCACTTGCGCTATTGTGGTTATCGAGGGACTGGAGAACATTACTCCATACTGTGAGGGTGATCATGACACAAACCCATTTGTCAAGGTCTGGTGTAATCTGAAGAAACTCTTATCTGCAGGGCTGGAGTCCAGAGCCGGAGGAGTATAAGGACCTGCCACAGAGGAGACCTGAGGGACACAGTGGCACCACACAGAGCCCCTACCTACAGATAGACCTGCTGAAGCCACACAACATCACTGGTAAAGTATGACTCTAATAGGATTCAGTATTATTACTGTACTGTATTTCCTTGAGGTGCCAAAAGCTTTTATCGAATGATGATGATCGTGATGAATTCCTGTATGGGATGTCTTGTATGTCAGCAACGTGAATGAAATGCATAAGGCAGATAAAATGTGTGTCACATAAAACAACAATAATGGCTATATTTGTGAAAAGTATCTATTGGAAAATGGTCAGATATTTAAAAAAAACACAATCCAAGGTGCCCCAGTGGATCACCGCGTAGAGCGCGTACCACAAGGCTCAGTCCTTCTCACAGTCAACCTTGGTTCTAACCCGGCTTGCGGTCATTTACTGCATGTCTTCCCCTCTCTCCCATACCTTCCTGTCTCTGTCTCACTATCTCTGTCAATAAAGGCCAAAATCTTTATCTTCAAAAAAAAAATCCTACATGAGCAGGGTGGTTGAATGTGCTATTACACTGGTCTGAGAAAGTCACCATGTGCTGTGACTCCATGGGTTCAAGTCCTGGCAACCAAGATGTGATTTGTGTATATCAAAAGGTGATCATGTGTGGTAGATAAATGTTTCTGCGTCTCTTTCCCTCCCGTCTTTCTGTCTTTCTTCGCCCATCCTTGCCCCTCGTGCCTCTCTCTCTCTCCTCCTCTTCCCTCTTCTTCCTCATCTTTTCTCTCTTCCCTCCCTCTCTCTCTCCACCTGCTCTAGGTGTGCTGACCCAGGGTGGTGGTGTGTTTGACACTTATGTGTCCAGCTTCTACCTGCAGTTCAGTCAGGACGGTAGACAGTGGTACACATACCAGGAACTCGTCACTGACGCCCGGCCCAGAGCCAAGGTAAGACATCAGACCAAGTCCAAGCACTGCAGCAACTATCAAACATAGACCTTTAAGGCCATTTGTGTGCATGCATGAATGTGATACAGAGATTCAAAATATCAAGAGGTTCAAAGATCTCAAAGATGTAAAGATATATTTTCAGTTTTTAAAATGTTGACTCTAGATGTTTTACCGTTCGTCCACCAGGTTTTTCGTGGTAACCGTGATGACCGAGGGGTTGCTGAGATCCGACTGGACAGGATGGTGTCTGCTCGATTTTTCCGCCTGCTCCCACACGACTTCCAGAACGGCATCTACCTCCGCCTTGAGATCATGGGCTGTGGAGATGGTCAGTAGATAGTTGGTATTTGTTTATGTGTTTACATGAATTTACTTTATTTATGTCAAAGTTTTGTACATGAATGTGAATATAAAATATAAAAAATAAATCCTCTCCACTCCTGCAGCTTATCGCTGGTTGACCACGCCCTCTCCTCGCTCCCCAGTCTCCCCAGTAGGGGGCTGCAGAGAGAGGGAGTTCCAGTGTGAAAATGGCCGTTGCGTACCAGCGGGTCCACTGGGAGTCGTCTGTGACGGGGTCAACGACTGTGGGGACGGATCTGACGAGATGTACTGTGGTGAGCACCCAAACTAATGCACCAGTTCTGTTCATAGTTTACATCGCACATGAAATGTAATGTTACATCAAACTGAATATACCAGAAAATGACACCAAATTAATGTTTGGGCCATTCCCCATATCCAGGTACAAAGCCCTCCCCTACAGCCACCAGCCCACGCAGCTGCCCCGCTGGTCAGTTCTCCTGCCCTCCACCAGGGGGCTGCATCGAGGCAGCACGGCGTTGTGACGGGATCCCCCACTGTCCCGGAGGAGATGACGAAACCGGCTGCCACCCACATGACAACACCACCACCCAGTCAGACAGGTGGAGGGGGCATTATTATTAGTAGCAGTAGTATTAGTAGTAGTATTATTGTTGGTAGTAGTGGTAGTATTACTGGTAGTAGTGGTAGTAGTAGATCCACCCAGGCATTCTGCTTCTAGCTAATCTCTCTCTATCACTCTGTTTCTCTCTTCTAAACACTCTCACCCTCTATGTGAGTGTTTTTCTGGCTCTTCTTTCTTTTTTTAGATTTTGCACTACAGCTCACTCTGTTCTTCTTTCTACTTATAGGCCGTACACACCCACCCCCGCCCCTCTCAGGACTCCATCCATGGCTGCTGTCACTCACCCTGCGTTAGCACCAACGGTGAGGAAACACCTCGGTGGATCATACATGTGTCTATTGAACTGCATCATTGGTGAATACACCTGCAGCCACTTACAGTGTATTTCCTTATTTTCTGTTTTTTGCTGTTTGTATTTTCAGGATGGTGCCCCAGGAATTCGAGGTGAGTCTTACAAAACAGACAAGTTATTATTATTATTTTTTTCATTCTTTGTATCTCCATGCTTCAATGCCAAATTATCCATTTTGAATGGTGTTCAACTCCTGCTAATGAGACGTATCCTGCAGGCATCTGCTCCTCTGCCCTGGGGCTGGAGGACGGGAGGATCCGTTATGGTCAGCTGACCTCTTCCACACACCGAGAGAACAACCCTGCTGATGCAGGACGGCTCAACATAGTGCCTAACGTGTGAGTGATCAGGACTTTGTATGGTACTCATACCTCGGTCAAATAACAGTCTCAGTCTTTGTAGTTTTAGCTATCCTACATAGGTATTACATGGGATTACGTGGGATTTTCCACATAGGACAATACATTTAAACAACCACTGAATTTGAAAGCTAATTCCATATACTTTTCTCAATGCAAACTTACCTGACACCATCGGAATTTTCCTGATGCAATGAAGTTTTATTTATCCAAAACTTGCTGTGGGTCAAAGTATATGCTGAGATATAATAGGTGATAGATAAAGTTGAGATTATGTATTGCATATAGGTTATGGCTGTTTTAAAGTACATTGTGTTACTGGTAATGTTTAAGGAGAATATTTAAGAGCAATCACAAAACCTTGATGGTTTCTGCTCAACAAACTAAAAACTAGAGGCTAGTACTCTTACTCTGACTTAAGTGAAATTCTACTTCCATAAATTGTTTCAGTCCTTTTTTCACCTCTGCCAGTATGCCAAAAAAACTATTGCATTGACAAAAATGAAGCAAAACATTTTTTTTTTGTGCCATGTACCAGTCTGATTATGGAGCCCGGTTGGAGCCCTTTGCCCACCGACCCCCAGCCATATTTCCAGGTGGATTTCCTGGAGCCGACCTGGGTATCAGGGGTCGTGACCCAGGGCTGCGAGCGCATGTGGGGCTACCTCACCAAATACCGCCTGGCCTTCGCCCTGCAAAGCAACCACTTCACAGATTACACTGAAAACGGGAAACCTGGCGGCCCTGCTAAGGTATGTATTTGAAGATTTAAAGTCATATTTCACTTTATTACATCTGTAGTATATCTGAGGCTTTAGCATGCCATGGTGAGGTGTGAACGTTGTGATATCAGTACAGGGTAGAAGAAAAGAGAAACCCAACACATTGTTCTTGTTACAAAAGGTAGACGCCTTTATTGTCCTTATATGGGTTAGTGCAGAAGTGTCTCCTTGGTTGTGTCGTAGGTGTTTGAGGTGCGGATGGTGGGCAGAACCGCGGTGACCCGCTGGCTGGGTCGGCTGGTCAGAGCTCGCTACCTGCGCATCATCCCTGTGGAGTTCAGACACACCTTCTACCTTCGTGCGGAGATCCTCGGCTGCAGAGGAGGTCAGAAGAAACACTAAGGATCTAAATACCCTGGCTTTTCAAGTTTCCAGGTCTACGTCTCTGGTCTCAGTTGTTACCTGCACCTATGTTTTCACCCCTGTTAGTTTTTATGTCTGTCGGTCTGTCTGTCAGCAGGATATTTCAAAAACCTATGATTGCATTGCCATGAAATTTGGTGGACAGATAGGCCTTGGGGCAAACAGCAATTAATTAGATTTTGGTGGTGATCCAGATCTGGGATTCCTGCCATTAGGAGATTATCCTTTTTTAGCCATAACTATGAAACTAACTGAGACTTAATTTCAAATCCTAATGATTGTGTTTGCAAGAAATCAATTTAACTTAAAATGAAGTGATATGAACTGTGTCTTGGTTTAACAGCAGATAGATCTTTTGAAGATCTTTTCTAGATCTTTTTTTCAAGATGAGTGACAAGTGTCGGGGCGTGAACTTGACCAACTAAGGGGGAGGAGGGCAAGACTAACAGGAGACTTCCTGCTACAAGGCGAAAAGTTGCATATTGTATCTTTAACAACTAGTGGGTGCAAAACTGACCTCACATCAGTATTTGTAGCCAACAACTCTTCCTCCCACTATTGTAGATGAGCTGGTGACCCCCAGCAGCGTGACCACATCTTCCTCTGGTGGTGGGAAGGTGACAGTGCAGCGCTGTAAGCCGGGCCAGTTTGCCTGTCACCACAGTGAAGAGTGCGTCTCGGTCTCTGTGCTTTGTGACGGTTGGCTGGATTGCAAGGATCACTCAGACGAGATCAACTGTGGTGAGAGCTGACAGATTCATGGTCAAAATCCCCACATCTAACACCCCTAACCACCAAAAACTTCAAAACCCACTTATATTGACTACATTTCCAGGGACAAGTGGAGCAATGACTGACAAACTATTATTTGTTCAGTGTGATAAATTATCAAGTTAGATTCAAGTTACATTTCTTTGCATTGCTGCCAATTTATTATAAAGAATAGATAGATAAAGCTATAGAAATGTACAGCAACTTCCTACCTCTCACTTTGTTGGCTCATTTTCCATCTGTCTGCAACACACACACACACCAAACCTTTCAGGTACAGCTCCAACGAGAGGCTCCCCGGGGCTGCGGAACCGGACCAGCCCCACAGGAAGACCAGGTTTCCACGGTGACAGTACGACGGGTGCCCCCGGCCTTCATACCACCAAGTCCCAAGGTGGCCATCCCGGTGTGGCTACCACAGCGGCTAGCCCTGGGGTCACAGGTCAACCTGGGCTTCACAAGACCACCATCTCAGGCGCTGGTAAGCATAGTCAGCACAAATACACTTTTCACGCTACAAGCTAATATTTTTAAACCTTTCAGTAAAAATAATTTGACGTTTTCACCAAGAAGTGTTACCATGGTGCTTTTTCACTCTTTTTCCCAACCAATGAGCAGATTTGTTTTTGTGTCAGTACCTACAGAAACAATATTTGTTCTTGTTATCTTTTGCAATCAGCCAAAAAATAATTGGTCCTTCTGGAGCTTCACTAAACTTCATTATCAAAAATGCCAAACTTTTGGATAACCCATCAAACACTCTGTTCTCTGAAATTTGAGTAGCTTCCTACTGGCAAACCACTCATATTTGCTTTTCCTATTCCTGTTCTGTGCTTTGACTTTGCATTTGTGTAACGTAAATAAGACACAAATGATTTCCAACCTTTTTTGAAGCTCACAAGATGTTTCATTTGATATGTTCCATAGTATTCCAATGCTCAACAATGTGTAAAATCTGCGTTTTAAGAAATGTAATATCAAATCATTATCAGTCCTATCCACATGTAGATACAGAACTGCGTCATTGAGGCAGACTGATCCCTTTTTTCATGGAAACCTGTCAAATACCTTCAGGAATTGACTATTTTCTGTTCATTTCTAATGCAGTGTTGATCATTTAAGTGTATTGCCCTAAATCTATCAGGCCATTGGACCACCCGGCCGTCTGTCTACCCAGGGGTCAGCCCCTACCATGAGCTGGGCACGACAGGTCGGCCTGGACTGCATCTCACCACGACCCTCCACCCTGGAAGACCTGGTCTACACACCACAAAAGGTGAGTGAGGGAAAGGACTGTGGCCTCAGAGAATAATGTTTTCTAATCTAATCCATTACCCTTTTAAGATTTTTTTGTTCATAAAACATACTTGGTCATTATCTTTGATGTGTTATTTCCCTCTAGTCCTGGGTATGTCTGAGCCAAGCAAAGCCTGTATCCACTAGTGGAAAATAATGCTCATCTGTTCTAACTAGACTCTTTAAGGAGCTATGGGATCTACCTATACTACCTTCTTGCTGCTGATACTGATTCTGACTGATCCCAAATATCAATCAGATCAATTTCTTTTACTGAACAACATAGAGGTCGACAATTAGTGTGGCATCTCGTCATAAAATGATTGAGATATTTGTTTTTCTCCATTAGAGAGTTCTGACAAAAATCAAGTCACATTGCTATGATACCTGAAATGTTGTATGGTTCTTGCTATCAGATTTGGGAAATTCTTTGATACTGATACCAACATCTGTATTGGGCTAACGCCGTCAGTAGGATTTCCAAGCAAAGCAGTCTGCAAGGAGAGTGGTACAGCCTCTGGTACAGGCAGCAGAGTCTGGAAGAAATGTCTGAGGGGCAGTAGGGCAGAGGTTCCCCTTGCACTCCCACACTTTAACCTTTATCCTCTGTCTATTCGTCCACAGCCCCGTGGATCAGCACTACCCCCCATGATGGCGGCCTACCCAGAGTGCTTTGCGTGGAGGGCCAGTTTGCATGCCACTCATTCGGCTGTGTGGACTCGGCGCAGGTGTGTGATGGCAGACAGGACTGTTTGGACGGGTCAGACGAAGAACGCTGTGGTACGCATCAACGGCATGTCAGCGGAGCATTTGAGTCGGGGCATAGGAGAATGGTGCATCCCCTGTAATAACGATAGGTTTCAGGTCTCAGCTAAGTATAATAAATGTACAGGAGTTGGTCTCGGTGATATTGGTGCCAAGTTGGAAACATACTGAGTTTCACACTTCACATACAGTAGTAGACAGAGTAGACAGAAGACATATCACTACATATATACATTAAAAATGTCAGGAAAACACCAATTTACTGTCCCGACATCCCCGTTGTAAAATCCACACAAATAATTTGTATGCCTTTATATGCCTCATCCTTGCAATTGAAGGCCACTAATGCCACTGCCTTAGACAGGGCCTCAATCAACATGAGTCCAATGAATTTCATTTGTTTTATCTCTTGGTGTTATTTCAATCTGATTCATGTTTTTACTTTTGAATGTCCTGCGACTTCCAGTGTTATTCCTGGAAAATGAATGGGTTCCTGTTTTGTGTTTTTAACTGTACAACGAACCAAGCTAACCCAGTCCGTTCCCTCTCAGGCACCACGGCCAG
>CABFOQ010000997.1:1647-16979 GCA_900660455.1 Gephyroberyx darwinii | reverse complement strand
GATCCGCACGCTGGACAGGGCTTTGGGCAGGCCGGAGGTGAGGCTGGGGGCACTTAATGCTTCATGGTTGCTGACCATCAGGGTGGAGGGCCCGGCATAGCTGAGGTTGGGGCTGCTGGCACTCACCTGGCTGTGGCTGTGGCTCTGGTTATCCTTCTCATAGGTACTCACAGAGCAGCAGCTGGCACTGCTGCATCCACACGACAACGAGCGCGTGGAGCCGTTGGATGAGGGCATATACGTTACGAGATTGGTCGTCGCACGGATCTTCACCACGGTGGTGCTGATGACCGTCTTGCTGCTGCTGCTGCTGCTGCTGGTGGTGATGGAGTCCAGGTAGCTGGTGTCCAGGCGCAGTCGGAGTTCCTGAGGTCGGATCGGCCTTGGCAGCGCCACCACAATTCTGTCGTCAAGAGGAGATGGAGGCATGGGGAGGCCGAGGGCTGGACGTTTACGGAGAACTCAACAAGCCGCTCTGTGGGAAGAGTGACAAGGTCAGGGCTGGGAATTCGCAATGGGGGAAAACTTTGGAAAATAGACCAGAAAAGGGCATTTTGGTTGTATCCATTGACTCTGTAAAATGCTATGAATGAATGAGCCAACAGCACACAGGCCTCTTGTCTGTTTGATCAACATGCAAACTAAAAAACGGCTGCTGAAGCCAAATATTAGTAGTGTCAACACCTGCAGGGCAACACCCGAGTTGGAGGAAAGAATTAGGCATAGCAGACTGTCCCTTAACAGGAGTGAAATCAATAATAGGGTCCCATGAAGCTGAATTACCTTGCAATTAATATGAATCATCCTCCAAACGCATGTGCCTGTGATACTGAATTCCCCCATCCCAAATATGTGACCAAGTGTGTTTCACGGCGGAGCTTCACACAGCTTTCCTAATAGGAGTGTGACAAAAAAGATAAAATACTGCATCAACGCTACGCCGCAGTTTGGTCTCTCCCTCAAATGGAAAGTCGGGGTACAAAAAAAAAGGGGGGGGGATTCCTTTTAATCAACAGCCTAAGCGTTTTTAAAAGCATGTCATCCTTCCACATTATGTAAAGACACCCGCCGAGCATTGCCTGTCCTGGCCGTTGCTGTTATTCAGCGCGGTGCAGGTTCAGTAAAGCGAAAAATCATTCATGGCAAATTCATTGAAGAAACCGGCATGGGAACGTGCCGAGAATATGATATGGCTCTTCGGATGAGATGAACTGATCAGATGAGCTCAAATAAGCCCGAAAGCAATCCGATTCCCCACCGCATGTCAATAAATGAAAAATGTAGCGATGCTTGTGTATCATATAGGGAACATTGTGTCTTCTAACTTTTTTCGCAACAGTAAGGTATAATAAAACACTTAAAAAAAAACAGCCCAGGCCGTTATAAAACAATACTCAACCATAAACGTTGCATTTGCGCACCTATTTGACATTTCTTCCATTTAATTATGTAATCACGTGAAATGTCTCTGATCTTTCTGAGCATTAAGGTCTGCGCCGTCTTTTAGTGGATCCTAACAACTACAACTTGTACAAGACAGTGACATCGATTCATTGATTTTAAAAAATAAAAAAAAGGAAAAAAAAGTTGTATTCCTCCTTACCAATATGTTGTGCCTTGCGGTTGACTGAAGACGGATTTATTATTTCCGCTCGCTGACAAGGTTGCCTCCATTCAGTCCGTCCCAGTGTTGTGGATCGGCAACATTTTCACTTTTACCCTGCTCCCCAGAAATAACATTGAAGGAAGTCAGCCAACCTACAGAAGTCGCGCTCCGGGACTGACGCGAATGTGAGCCAATGCACGACTTCATTAATATTAAATTGATCCGTTTTGTACAGTGAGGTCCCGCCCTGCAATGGGAGGGATTTGGCCGAATAGACGAGCCTCTATGGCTGGCGGGGATTGTCGCTTGAACTGCGTTCGGTCCCAAGAACGAGCAGGGATGATGTCATTGGCAGCCAATCAAAAGTCTCTCCAGGAGAATTGAGGAAGAACGGTGCTCCCTTCGCGTGCGACTCGTAAACTCCTACTTCCAAGTGGTGCATACGAGCTGCCGCCGCATTCAACTGCTATTTGAAACGTCAAACAACGGACCGATCAACAAAAGTAGTTTTGTTTTTTTGGTAGCTGTTGTTGTATTTTAGAAATAAAGCAGTACAAATGAGGAAAAAGCACATCAGGCATGTAATTGATGTTTGAATGAATTAGTCAACCAAATGATGAATGCATCACTTTGCCATCTGCTGTTAATACAACTTCAGGCCATGGTATACTTGCAGAAACAAATTTCGTCAGGATTGTAGACAAAAAGACACATTTGCGCCACATTGTGTGCACAGGGTTGCTGGCTGAACTAGTTTTTCGCATACCAACCCTACCTGCCTGACTGTCTGTAAGTGGTGGAAATATTGTGTTGCCTTGTGGGAAAAGTGTTTCCATTTCCTTTTCTGGTTGGTTGCCTTTGTTTACATCTCTGTGCTAACCTCTCATGGTCAGCTCTTTCAAGATGAATTGTTTGGATGCTTGTTGAGCTTGTTAGAGGATATCTGCATCTTCATGACCAATCAAACGGCTCCTAAACCCTCTTATTCCCTTAGTCGCCTTTGTTGCTCATTCTCTGCAGCCATTATTGTTGTTGTTCTCTGAGTTTTTGTTATTGCTATTTCCAGTTTCCATGGGTTACGGTTACCACTTTATTCTTCATGCTCCCCCACTGGTGTGTAGTGCACATAAACAAACAATATGAAGTCACACAGTGAAGGTCCACTGGGCACGTGTAGTGACGCTCCTTGGTCATTTGAACGAGGGCCTGTGTAGAAATTTTGCCAGAATTTGGAAGTGTAGCAGCAGGGAGTAGACCTCTCGGCTAGAATGGAGAAGAGCAAAGCAACGGCAACAATCCTCTTCCCGCGACCCATGAAATGCATCTGTATTTCCTGAATTTATACACAACTGGTGTCCCGTCAAATTTTAATCTGAGCGGGAAGACATTTTATTTGCTGTTTTGTAGAACCTCCTTCACTGACAATCATCCTCAACAAATGAAACTAATAAAATAGAATTAACTCTGCCCACAACCCCAAAAAATAATTACTATTACTATTACTACTATTACTACTATTACTACATTACTTGCATGCATTTATAGTTTACCATTCAATCAATATTTATTTTGTAGGCAACCCTACTATGAAAGCAAAACCTGCATCCATTACAAACACACCCACTACCACGCCCACAAGATGGCCAATATTTTCAAGCATAATGTTGTCAGGCATCAGGGGTGGATATTCACTGACAGTGAGTATGTTCAATTGTATATTTATTTATTTATTTATTAAGTCTGACTTCATTGTAAGCATACCTTAACCTTAACATGCTCTCCACTCACTAAACATCACATCTTGGCAACTCAGGAGTCCAAAATCACCACTTTCCCAGTAGTATTTACCACTTGGTTGGGCCATTCATATGCACCCAATTCCGTAATTGCAATAGTTCCAACAGCACTTGAAGGCAGCAGAAGTGGCCACATAGACCATGTTTCAGTCCAAACGTTCCCTAAACCTTACTGAATGCAAGTACCATAAATACCCTTCACAGGGCACCTGTTGCTGTTATCATACTCAACCAGCAAATAAACCAGGTACCTTAAAGAAAAACCTTAAAGTAGGAATGAAAACTGTTGTCTTTGTTAAAAGTGCACAACTGAGAGGTTCAACCACTTTCAATAGTATTGCAAACACAAATCGTGTGAATATATGTTCTGCTGGTGACCAATCTCCTCATATTATACAGTATTTCTTGGCTTGTCTGACTACCAGAAGCTTCACATTTTCATGACCTCGCTCACTGATGTATGTATGTATTACATGTATTATAACTAATTCAAAAATCTATTGATCTTTCAAGTTAAGGCACTGGGTAGAAGCACACAAGGACTGAGGTTATAGGTTTGCCACTGAAGCCATAGTATTAAAAGTCAATAAAAAAACAACCCAAAATTTAGAGAGCGGCTTGCTCGTGTAACACAACAAAAGTGACCTGTAGTGTATGCCAAAAATGGAGGTAACATTATTGGTGGTAATAAGTAGGTGTGTTTGGCAGGAGTACCACTGAGCGAGTGCCAAGTTGGCTGACTGCACGGCCCCCATACGACAGGACGCATGTTGTGGCAAAGGGTCTCGCTGGCTTCGGACCCCAAATATCATCTGAGCTCTCTCTTTATCCTCATTGGCAACCTCCAACAATGCAGGACATTTATTATTGCTTCTATTCTTAGCACTCCGTACACAGGGGTATTTATAAATGGACACAGCTGATCAAAGCCCATCCAAATTGAATTCTCAGCTACTCCTGTTTCATTTGTGATGAAGGGTAAATGAACAAGCGACCCCCTGCCTGTGGCGGGGGTGGGGGGTCTGGTGGTTTTACACATTCAGGACCTCAAATTGTGAACATCCTCGAAACACTGATGCCGTTATTGAGGTTGTGGTATTTCATCTATCTACCACCCAAAAGATGGCAATAAATAATACAGTCAGTATTTCTTCTTGTAACATCTCAGAATGGGAAGTTGATCCCTTCAAGGACAAACAGTACCTGTGACATTTTATGACTAACAGGGCTATCTGGTATTAGCAAGACAGTGTCATCAACCTCTGTAAATCATCACCATTAAAGAAATGACACAATCTTAAATTCAGATCTGATTTTGTTATCTAACAGTTGTGGTAGAGATGAGGGCGGTAGTTTTTCCAAATAAGCAGCATACACTTAAAACATCATTCCTTGACACAGCAGCTAATCCGTTGGGAATTCAAACAATGGATGCTGCATGAACTGAGCAGCTATGTAAACTCAACTGGTTTTGCCTGTGTGGCAAGTTTTATTCTGGTAGATGTTAGTCATGCTCAAGCCGCGACATTCTGCCTTACGTAAGTAGAAATTTATTTTCTCTATTCTATAGAATAGAGAAAAAGAGAGGTCACTACCAGTGCTGGGTCACTGGCAGAGGACTTTCAGAGGGGGGTTTCCAGGAAGCATGATTACACAGTTAGCCAGAAAACTAAACATGCAGTTTAGGTTATGGGATGTCAGTCAGTCATACATAGTGATGATCTAACTGTGTAATGCTGCATGATGTAATATAAAATATTCATATAAAATAAAAATAGTTATTTAATTCTGGACATGTGATTTTGAACCAAGATAAAAAAAATGTCTTGGAATATCTTGTGTGTAACCAGCCTTATTTTAGGCCCATAGTGAACAGCATGCTAATGGTGATAGCCAACCTATTACACATGGTGGTCAAATGAACTCAAGTCAATGGGCTAAGCCACAGTCCTTAAAGGGGAATTCCGGTATTTTTAAACCTGGGCTCTATGTGTACAAATTCGTCATTTATACCGCAAAATAGGTACAAAAAGTTTTGGAATTGAGCCTGTCGGTGGCAAAAACAAGCACTTTTAGTGGACGTACTTTGATTGGCGCACTTGCGCCTGCCGATTACGTTGCAGCCATAGCAGCCCATTTTGCGACTGCCGGCTGAGGCGATCTACCGGAGCAATTCCAAAACTCTATGAAGAGCTCCGTCAATCACACCTGTTTTTGTGGTAGGTTCCAGCCAGACCTTTAATTTCGATCTTTTAAATAGTTTTCTGTTTCTGCTCGCCTGCCATTTGTTTTTTGTACATGGACATAAAAATGGAAATACGCCACGTTATGGAGTGGAATGGAAATATATCACGTTAATAACTCAATTCTATTGTCATGGAAGTGGGAAACTGACAGCACGTTGATGATAAAATGGTTGATGTTGATGAATAATGCAGCCACCCTTTCGTTATTCGTTTTGAATAGTTTGAAAACTTCTCTTGACAGCAATTTTCACACTTATGTAAGGTCTCAGATTGGATTGAACCTATACCTCCAGTGCTAGTGACGGGGTTTTCTTCCTTTTCTTAATGTCAACCCATGGAAAACATGACGGAGTGAGGCCCCGCATATCCGTTTACAGATCTCACACCATACAAGATAATGTCAAATTTTGATGTTAAACACAGTGAAGTGGTTAGTAGTTTTTTTTTTGTGTGTATGGAAAAACTGACAGGGCGTCGTGCGGTATTTGCTGCAACCCAAACCGCTTCCTGTCTTCAGCACCAGCTCAATGTCACACTTGCAGCACAGGAAGAACTTCAACCTCATGCAACTTTGGAAACCAGGTGTCATACATACGTTCACCATGCAAGGGCCCTAGCTGGAGAAGTCTGAATTGCAAATCAGTGTCATTTTCAACTCCTTCATCCAAGTTTTCCCGTATAAATACTAATTGCCCATTAAGTCTTTAATATGGAAAAAACGACTGCCCCCCTCAACCAACCTCTCGTCCCATCTGGGATGGGAAACTTACCTCATTTCCTCTGCGATGCTGAGGATTTAAGAGATGGAAAGATTCTGCTGCTTAGGGTTTCTAAGAGGGAATGGCACAGATGGGCATACTGCAGACTCAACAGCTTGAAAAGCAACATGTCCACTGATGGGAAGGAGAGACACTGCCAAAGATTCAACAGTCTGTCGACCTATGCCCCTTTACATGCTGCATGTTCATCAGCTTCCAGTCAGTTAACACAGCTGAAGATGTAGCGAACCTGCTGAAACGCGATGGGGTGACGAGCCCTTTTTATTGACGTTTTAAATGTATTCCATTAGCTTTATTTGCTGATTGAGCAATATTTGAACTAAGGACTGACACAGACGTGCAAAATAATACCCTCCTCATCATCGGTGAGTGGGCTGTTACCGGGTAAAACTCTTTGTAAAGACCCAATCTATAAATGCAGTATGGTGTCCCCTTTTTTGAAATGCTGTCACACCACTACCGGCTTTGTTTACCCTTTGATTTATGGGATGCAATATGGAGGATCGACTTTGTCTGTGACAAAGTTTCACATGTATTGTGAGGCCGGAAAATGATGGGGGTGAGAAAGCACTAAAAAGTTCATATAACACACTGTAACTTTTTATAAGCTTCCATCTACAGGTTAAAATATCTAAGAACATACAATTTTTATTTTCCCTCTCCAGGCATTTTACTTGACAGGTTATTGTAATAAGACTAGAAGGCTACAAATATTTATTATTATACATTAAAAATGCATTCATCAAAAAGATTCAAAACATAACAATAAATGTGGATGAGAAATATATTTTTGGCACCTTTTAATAAGTCATCTTACGAACCCTCACCCCCTCCAAGAGGAGCCCCAACCTGACACTGAGAACCACTGAAATTAGGTGACGATTGTCTGCAGTTACTTGTCGTGCCACCTGTTTTCAGAAAACTGTTGAGAATGATTTTTCTCTTCAAGGACAAATGTTTCCTTTAAGTGTTGTCTGTGAGTAGAGACCACTGGCTGTGACAGATCACCAGGAGAAGTGTGGTTTACATCCAACCATAACAGCTCCATCGCTGTACTCATAACAACCCTGTTTTCCCCGACTTGGGCCAGTCTGCTCAGTATTATTCATTTAAGTTGGCACGTCCCTTTAGCCTGGACGGGGGGTGAATCATCCTCGGTCACTTAGCAACTGGCAAATATTGTTTGGTTAACAATCAAAAAAACACAAACATTCACTCTCGCTCACCCTCGCATATAGATTGTCGATGATGCAACCTCAGCTAATCTTGATATAATAGGTGATACGTGCAGTGACTGCGTGTGCTTGCAATGTGTTTCACCTCATGCTTCGATGAAATGTGAGATAACGATTTCAAGAATAGCAAATATTGTCATTCTGCCTGCAGTGCCGGGGGCCCAAATTAATTCTGACCTTATCCCAGAATGGAAGCATATCTTACACATGGATGGATTTACACGACTGAGGGTATTAGATGATGCCCCCTGTTATTTATACCCGTGGCCCACAGTCAGTCTCTGTTTATTAAATGTTTGTATCTTCTTGGAGGTTCTAACCCGCGGCAGCGACCCCCTGAGTCGAGCAAGTTATTGGAAGTCCTCATTCCCCTTAACCTCGTTGGGGGAGGCTGAAACAAACACAGGGATGTTGGCTCAGCGCTGTACGCTGCACAGTATAAATAACAATGACTCTCTCTGCGCCCGTTGCTAATCACGTCTAAATAGCAACTGTTTCTAGGACAGGGGGTCACCTGCTGCGTGGCTGGGTGGAAGCCAGGGCCTTTTAGCTCGGCATGGCTGTCCCGGAGGGGACCGGGGGTTTAGCCCCCGTTAGCAGCTGTCTCCGTGCATGAGGAATGGATTTCTATAGACTAGCGCTGTAATACTAATACTGAAAATTCAAGGGGGATAATGCATAGGAAAAGGGGATGAAGTAATGGGTAACAGTGGGCTGAAAATTGGAATATTTGCCGGGCTGGGTTAAAGGAAAGCCCGAAATTGCAGCACGGCGCCCTCTGCTGAAACACCGTCACCCCACGGCTTTCTTAAAGTGGCAATCTAAAAGATAGGTCTTTCGTGCTAGGCAGTCCTTGCTGTGGTGTTTCTCTACTTCCCAGAGGTCACCTGTCAATCAAACAGTGTGACCAGTACTGGGGTGTCTTTTTCCTCGGATCTTCTGTTGATGAAGTTTAAGTTTCTGTAGGTGGCGCTCTTTTCTTTTCTTTGTGATTCTTTACATTTGTACAGTTTCTAAACCCTGAGTTAAAACACACCTGTCATTTCAATTATGATGGGTGCTTATTCTCCATCTCCACGACAAACGTTTCAAGAGCGAATGTGAATACACACCATGTATGAAAGGTCAAATAAACCCTGCATTGTATCCCTACGTCCAACTGGAGGGATGAGGAGGACCGCCAAGTCATGCTCTTTGATGGTACATGTTATACTACCGCTATATTTGAAAATTAGGTCATGTACAGGCAGATTTCCTGCTGTACCAGACACTGACATAAATATCGTCAAATAGCCTGTCTTGTTTCCATCAGACTAATGGAGTTCCAGTTGCTGAACCATTATAGTAACTATCCATTATCTTAAAGCTTTACTATGCTAGAACTTTATGTAAAAATACATCCATCTTATTATCCTAAATGCCAAAGTGGGGCTGCAATAGAGAAGAGTGGCACATCCCCTGTAACTGAGACCCTGTAGATTGGGCCCTACTTGCCCAAATGAAATTCTGGTGTCAGGTATGGTCACTTCACCACCCACAGGAAGCGGCAAATAGAAACTGCCTCCTAAAACAGCAGCCAGCGAGCTCCCCGACGGTAGACAGCTTTGCCTCTCTTGTCTGTTTGGTTTCCTTCGGTATAAAGCGATCAGACCGGCCGGGTTGGTAAACAGGAGCGTGCCGTGTGCAGTTCACTGACGTCATGTTACAGGATTTCTGGTTATTACAGTTCAAACGTTTTCAAAGCTTTTAACTGTTGTAGATTTGTTACAAAAAGTGGTAGAAAATATTATTCCTATTAATATTATAGTTATCTGGTGTAGGCGATAACAATGGGAAAGCTCCACACAGGTCTTTACACTCATAATTTAATTTGATGTTATAAACATTATATATCTACGTGCAAACAAGCTAAAATGCTGTAACGTACCTGACTTGAACATTATAAGCTAAATTGCTTTTGCTCTTTTGTTTTTGTTATTCTGCACTCTGCAGCTATAGCCCATGACTGAAACTGCAAACACATCCTGCACACAGCCTTTAAGAAACACACCGAGACCACATCACATGACCGGCGTCTGCTCTCACATCTTCTAACCCTTTTCTCCAAGTCCCCAACCAGACGGTGTCCTTCCACGCTAATCTCTCTCCTTTCCCACAAACTAATAAAGTCTACTATGAGGGAGAACCGATAAGCGTGCGGATGACTGGAGATTGGAGATTAAGATGGATTGAGAGAGAGAGGGGGGGGGGAGGGGAATAAGATCAGTGAGACAGTAGTGAAGAGTGATGTGTGTCATTTGGTGATGTCATGGATCCAGGCGTCCAGAGTGACACAGTGGTGGTGGTAACAGCCTGAGTCAGAGGATGACATCAACCCTACAGGCTGTCAGACAGGTTGTGAAAGGGCTTAGTCCCACGCTCCCATTGTCCTCTGGTTAATGCTGTTATTCAGCCCGCCACCGGCCCTACCATTTGTTAATCTGACCTAACACACAGTTTAACACAGGACAAAGACACACAAACAGCAATTTTAAAGGCCGGGAGAGAAAAAAGGCCAGCGGCAAAATGTCAGCCTGTAATACACACGATCACAGCTTTTTGAATACAAAAGGAGAAACACTGTGTTTTGAGTGAGGTCAGGGAATGAAAATTTACCCGTGGACAGATTCAGCAGAGGTTACACAGCTTGGAATGATTAACTCCTCATTTGGCTCCCGCATCATTGCGAGACGATACCTTGTATTTAAACACCGAGCCAGAATTTTGAGTGTGTCACATGATGGGTGTAAAAGTAGTTTCATGAGGGTTAAGAATCGCTGCTAATCCGTTTGCAACTTTTAGATCCCACAGTCAAATTGCAGGCCATTTTATTTCTAATATTTCCAAACAATATAAATGTAAATGAATTATTTACAGGTTCAAAACATATTCAAAACTTGTGTGTTGCTGTAGTGTCTGGACTTGTATCAAAAACTTGGGCAATAAATTTGAGGTTGGAAAAAAAATATCTTATATGGATGTGATTAAATAAATGTAGTAGTAGTGACTGTGACACCACTACTGACTTACTGACTCCATTCTCCAATCCCTGATTGAGCCTTTAACATTAATAATAATTATAATAATAATTATTTGTTGGGCATTATAACTGTCACAACCTCAACATGACCAGGAGGGCCCTGCCAGCTCATAAGGGGTTAAAATATCTTTCACTAATTTATTTAAGGACCTGTCACCCATTAGGCGTAAAAAAAAAAAAAAAAAAGTCTGAATGAGATCTCAAAAAGTTCAAAAACATTATCTGCAATAAAAAGCCAACCAGACAAATACCAGGTCCTCGGGGTGAGATGAGCCTATCATTCAGTGAAGGATGAGTAAATGTGGAAATGGAGAGACGAGGCAGACTAGGCAAAGCTCTCCAGCTCCTACATTCATTCAAAATGCACTAGGGCTTTGTTGTATTTTCCAACCGCAACAACCACCGCGCTCTACACCGCGCGACAGGCAGACAAACAAGCCGTCTTCAGGTCAGGTCGAGGCGCTTGTTGAACGTAGAATTACAGATAAGTAAGGGGGGAAATGAGTCAGTGGGCCCATGTGAGTGGAAATGAGTCACTCAGCTTGGTAGCTTGGTATATATGAGAGGCTGCTGTCTGGGAAAGCATTTCTAGGAGTTGTTCAAATTGCCTAGTATTACACCTGTACCGATTTCAGTGTGTTTTCTTTGCAAACTTGTGTGTTGGTGGATGCTACCATCTCAATGGCCATACAGGGGTGGATTCAGCCCCTGTTAAATTGTATAAATATCCATTTTGTTCCTTTACAGGTGAAGAAGGGGTAAAGCGGACCGGAAGCGAGAAGCTAAATTTTCTAAGTGTCATTGTACACCACTATCTAGCCAACGGCTATACAAACCAGTCTCACGACAAAGGAATCCCAGAAATGAAAATGTTATAACATCTGAGCCCACACACAAAACACACCTTGGACCTTTCAGCCACGCTGTTCATACACCAAGAATCTTTCACGTAACACTTTATTGTACTGCTCAAAACACAAATCTGCTGAGATAGTTACACCCACAAGCATCATTGCTATCACTTCAATTTCAAGTTGATTTGATTTCTTGACCCTGCGAACATGCCCTTAGGTGTTGCAATCAAGTCTCTATCTCTCTTACTTTCATAGTTATGGCTAAAATACAATAATCGGCTAATGGCAGAAATCTCAGACCCAGTTCCAAAATTGAATCAGTTTTCCTTGGACCTGGGTCTATCTGTCCTCTAGAGGTCATGGAAATCCAATCATTTTTTGAGATATCCAGCTGACAGACAAAAACAACCTCCTTGGCAAGATAGCGGGAAGGTAATAATTGTTGCAGGTAGCTAAAGCGCCCCCTGCAGGAAAGGTTCGTCAGCTGCCTCTGTCAAAATATCCCAATCCAGATGCAATATGTGATTCACAGTCAAACAACCCAAGGTGCTTTCAAGGTAACTGAGAAACTGGCTTCCAAAGAGAGCATTTGTAGATTGCGTCATGGCTGTCTCGCTTGTCTCAATAATTGATGTCTGCCTGGAAATCAGTTGCGCTTCCATCTTCAAATTTCAAATTCTTCCATTTTCTTTTCTCCAGTTGGTTGGCCTCGACAGAACTTTTCACACCCAGGCAATGCAGGAAATTAAACCTCCAAAAGCCTCAGGTGAACGCTCTGTTGGTCAAGGCACTTAGCATTTCAGTCAATGCCTGGTAAGCCTGGTAGCGGTTAAAGGGGGCCAATAGTTGTCCTTACTGCTGCAGGGCTGAGCAGCATCTCTGGAATAACGCAGAATTCCTAGTAAGAAAGACGTGAAATCACGTGTAGATGCACTGTAGATGACTCTCAGGGGTGGACTGTTTATTCCAACTAGGTGTTATTCCACGCTGGCTATGTGGAGCAATCTCAGAAGTGGAGAAGATGAGTTTGTGTTCGCCAGCTTGATCTCTTTTTTTTCCCTCACAGCAGAGAAAGCTCCTGGTCTTGGCACACAGAGCCGAGACCCGTCTCCCCAGAAATCAGCTCCCAGTCTTTATTCTCCTAATACATTATTGAAAGCTATTTTTGCAGCTGCACTCTGAGAACAAAAGGTATTGCAGTTGTCACTTTCAACTTCACAGACAGAAAGGGAGGATATTTTGGGAATCGTTTTTTGGCTTTTTTTTTTTTTTCCTCTCGAAGAAGTTGCACAAGACTGTACTCCCCTTAAGCATTTTTTTTTTTGTCTTAGCGTCTGCCAATATCTTGAGTGTGACAGAAGCTTCTGTTATCATGGTGTTGAAAATAACCATCGCGGGTCTGGAATGCACAGATTATACGTTGGCCACTTTACACCAAAGCTGCGTAATTATGATCAAGACTTTAAGGTGACTTCAATGAGATTTTCATTCATGACTTTAATTTGTATTTCTCATGTTTGATTGGGATCTTCAGTTGTGTGGTGAAGATAATTCTGACCAGCTCTAGCAAAGGCATGGGGGAGCCACAGGTCTTGCCGTTTTATCTCCTTTCTGCTTGTAGTATGCAGCACTGGCGAATACATCAATATGTTAAGTCCAAATTGCATGGCTGAATTATCACACTCTTTCCCTCCATCTCTTTTTTTACCCCCCCCACCCCACTCCAGACTTCAAATGTCCTGCAGAGCTACCAAGACATTACACTGCCACTATGCAAGTCTGGATTTTAGGTTACAAATCCTTAGAGTCCTGCAGACCAAGTCAAGCGAGACCCTGAGTCACTAACTGCAGTGTGTGTGTGTGTGAGTGCGAGAGGAGATTTGGGGGTTGTGAGATGGAGAAGGAGAAACAGTAAGAGAGGAGAAAACTCAATTAAAGCCAGCCTCCAACAACAAAGAAATGCCTCGGCCCTTACCGTGTCGGGCATAAAATGAAAACAACTTTCCCAACATTATTTGTGTGTTTTTCCTGAGCGGCGGATGGATTCGGTCTGCAACCTGCACCCGTGATTAATTACACAAACAATTATTGTGCCTGTCAATTCGCAGTGGGAGGTTAGGGCAAGCACATCAGTGAATTCCTCCCTGAGCCAGAATAGGTTTAAAAAGACTTTTAACCTGACAGATCTTACTTTAGTCGTAGCCTCTGTCCCAACAACCTTGGGGTGCATTCCCAGGTGCAGCATCAGTGTGTATGTACTGTATTATACAATATACTGTCTGGTTGTCCACATTATGAATGTACTCTGTGTGTTATGTCCATTTATGCACCATAAGGTACTCTAAGTCCATCAGCATGTTGTGTTATACCTCATGATGCATAAAGAATTTCCTGCAAAGAGACAAACCCAATCAATTCATTTTAATACTTTTAATACTTTAATACATTTTAGGCATTAAGTGGACCCCCTTATCCAGAGCTGTTTAAAACAAATGAGCAGGACAAACGCATGGGGCCACACCTGCAAAACCTTCCAGTTACAGGGCGGGTCTTGCCAACAACTAGGCCACCCTGCCGCCTGCTGTTGCCTGAAAAAGCAGAGAACGGGCTGATGGCTCAAGTAAGGACAGTCGTCGTAAACTTTTGTGCGTGACTTTCCACGATTCGTCAAAGGTGATTAAATCTATGTCCGAGGTTGTCCACGGTGACAGCTACCCCGGCAGGAAAATGCAACATATATACAATTGAATTGCCTGACTACCGCCAGGGACAAAACAAAGCCCAAACAAGCCAGGTCTTTGTTCTCGTAAAATAAGAATAAAATGAAAGCTTTACTGTACAGTTTTGGCAAAAGAAGTGACTCAACTTCAAATGATAACTGACACTTCAGATTACAGGTTTCCAATTTGATCATGATGCTTTGTTTAAGTTGACTAGGCCTGCTGACCCGATCTTCTTGATCATCACCATTCATTCAAAATCATATTATGTACCAAGTCCAATAAATGTACAGGTGGCACTGGTGAGACATACTGATAACATACCAACACACATGGTACAAAGAAGTCTTCACGTACAGACCTAACTTGTTGTATAGAAACATTAATGCTGACCCATGCACCTGCCGTTCTTCTGAGGATATTTCCCCCCCTCACTTTTATCTGCAAGGTTCAACTTTAATGTCAGTGGAACTAAGAAAGCAATGCACTACGTTATGCAACACACCGGCACACTCTGTTCTTAGTCATTTCCTTCACGGCAACAGAAGTGGGCTTGTGACTGGAAGGTCACCGTTTTGAAGGCACTTAACTCCCAATTTCTCCGATGGAGTTGTTCTATGAGCGAGAGAACACCGTTTGTACCGAGTACCTCCCAGGTGTGAATGTAAGTGTACGAATGTGAAGCAGTACTAAAATAATTAAAGCCATGGGAATAAAAAGGACACGAACTGGACACAACCCATCATGGTGGTGACCGTTTCCTAACTCTGCTCAATTGTTCCCAGAGTTATGATTTCCAAATGTGTGATGTATTCTCATTTCCCTTGTGCAGCTGCTCCTGTGGTCTGGCAAGTGCTTTGGGCTTTGGTTTATGTAATGACTGCAGAGCAACACACACACACACACACACACACACACACACACACACACACACACAGGCTAGCTCCTGTAATTGGTGTCGCAGTGTGAATCCTCAGGCTAATTGTGTACCCTGGTGAGACACACACACACTCTCAC
>CABFOQ010000996.1:0-13926 GCA_900660455.1 Gephyroberyx darwinii | reverse complement strand
TCTCTCTCTCTCTCTCCCCATCTCTCTCTCTCTCTCTCTCTCTCTCTCTCTCTCTCGCTCATGCTCTCAACAAAGCCTTTTAGTTATTGAAAACGGTGACCATCTACAACATGGTGCCGTGTCTGGTCCCCGCCAAAGGTTTTATTCCCAAGTTAAGCCTTTTTACTGAAGACAAAAGTTATCAGATTTCACCAGAATCAAACTATAGTTGTCACTTGATAAAAACCAATACCAAAGGTGCAATTTTGCTTGTCAGAAACATTATGATGAGTTAAGTAATGAATGGTATGGCCGCCCTAACTATACTATTAGAACCATTGTCCTCTCTTTAAAAAAAAAAAGTCAAGCGAATACATTCTAGCTGAGGAAACTGACAAAACCCACAGGGATTTTATATCGTCTTGAATATCTCCTCTTTCATCATCAAATGCAGACAATTTGGCCCTCAACACTTCCAATTGCTTACATGTTCTACACAGGCATGTTCCACCATGTTTTGACAGTGCCTGCCACCGTGCCTGCTTATGTCTGGATCAGTGTGTAGCTCTCTCTTTTAAGTGTTTGTTGTCTGTCCCACTAATGACAGATTAATCCACATCTAAGAGCATTTTAGGCACATAAAACGCAGCTCTCAGCCCATCCCTCTTTCATCTCTCCAATGATGTACTTCCTGCATTTAGAATAAAAAAGAATACATTTTCACGTTCTTACTCAATTCAACCTCTGTCATGATTTGATTTTTACTTCTTTCATCTCGCAGCTTTCTTAGATGTGTGTAACACGTTACATATAATTTTATCCAACATTGTTTATCCAAAAAGAAAAATTATGTTCCGGTATACTGTGTATGCGCAGAAGTACTTGAATACATTGATGATGTCAATGAGTTCAAGTGTACTTTCATATGGCTACCTGCAGAATTTTCTCATTCCCTTATAAAACTGGTGTGGGGATGGGGTGGGATGAGGGACTCTGGATCTGTCTTTACATTTGTTTGCTCAATTGTCAGTTAAAAACAATGTATTATGGACTATGGGCAGATTTTCACAAAACTTGGGGAAATGACACATCAATTTGTGCCAATGAAATGACACAAACACTTATATGTTTTTTGTCCCATAGAATGCAAATTTGAATTGTCATTATAGACAAAAAAAAAATAGACCCAAAGACGACATGGCATTATTTGGTTTTGGCTCAATTTCCTACCAAAAATACATTGGTAACACTTACAACAAAAGAATTGGAGAGTGTAAATGATGATATTTGTTGATAGCAAGTAGCTCACCATCACTACCCAATGTAGCACTGATGATCACTATCTCAACACTTAATAAAATATCATAAACAGGCTACGTGTAATAAACATTATTTTAATAATTACATTATACTGATCTACCATAGCAACACACTGCATTCATTTGACATTTTGTAATAGCATTAAAGAAGTTGGTTAACTGTAGAAAAATGAAATACAATCATTATTCAAAAACCCAATAAAGCTATAGTCCTTTCTTGGCAGAGTGACATCTCTTATTGATATGTGTTGACCCAGACCATAGGTCATTTTAGCTCTAGTCACTGTTGTGATCTGAGAGAGTTTGGGGAGAGGGGTGGGATCAAGTAATTAAACCCACTCCTCTGGTAGAAATACTTTCCATTAGTTCTTGCCATCATGAATAACACCTATAACATCTGTTCACATTGTCCTTGGAAAAACATCAATCAACAGCTAAATTTAACTCAGCAGCACAGAACAGCTCTACATAGTCCTGCATTGTATTAACTAGATCTTTCTTTTTTGTTGTGTGTGTGAGTGTTTGTGCCCTGCCCAACAAATATTAATTGCAGAAGATGTAATACACTCTCACTCAAAATTGCTACACCATGTAGAAACTTCTTTACTGGAAGTATGCCACAGAATGTGACTGACTTAGACAAAAGAAAATGTGTTAAACTGACGTCTGTTTGTCTTTGTGGGCCCCTCATGTCTAATTGCACTACTGTTAGAATCAGAAGAGCCACCCCATTAAATGAAAGGGCTCTTGCAGCAACAGTCCCAAAGAGCATGCTCTTCTCACTTCTGTTCTGCCTCCACAGAATCACGGGGATGTTCAAGTGCTAGGCAGCATTTACACGGAGAAGAAGTGACACAGAGTCCTGATCATGCAAATGCACCTGCATGAAAAATTCAGGAACCAAATGACAAGCCCTGGTGTGCTGATGCTGACAGAGGAAGGAAGAGAGGCACATCCTGGGGAAAAACACACTCCGTGGAGAATTCTGGAAGCGTAGCGTCTCCGCCTGCCGCCTCAGGTAAGCTAGGATACTGTCTGTATTAATGCGGCCTAGCTTTGATGCTGAGGGAGGAAAGAACCTGAGAACTGCGGGACATGACAATAGATACTAAAGAGTCACAAGTCCCCAGCTTTAAAGAAACATTGCTTGTACAAATGTCCGTTGGGATGTCAAACTTGCACTGTGTTTAGCAGAATGTCACTCCTGTATGGAAATGAGACGCACATGTGAGAGTTAAGCCTTTGAACAAATCACAGTTACTTTGTAGCTCAGCTGATGACTATTTGTTGTGTGTGTCAGGTTCTCTCATTGAATTATAGATAATAATAAGGGTTTTATCTTCTCATCTTAGGATTTTGATATTGAAATTGTCTGTTGCAAATATTTGGAATTGCTCAATATATCCATGTTCAAATGCTGACATTTAGGGCTTGTTTGTACAAGCCATGGCCTGAGGAAGTAAATGATATCTCTCACTGGAGTCCCTGGGAAAATTATCAGCCACTCTTGACCTCAAGCATGAGCCATCCTCATGCTCAATCCTGTGAGACCTTGAACTGCCTTACAAAACCCCATGACAGAGAAGCCATTGATCACCACTGCTCTTCCCCCCTCTCTCGCTCCCCCCTTCAGTCTTAAGACCTACAATATCTGTGTACCTTAATCAGACAATGGGGCCTCATTCACAAAACCTTTCATAAATTCTTTGTATTTATGTGCGTACGAAAATACCAACGTGGGATTCATGAAACGATTTGTGCGTACCCCAGGTGTATCAGATGATGAATGCCAATCGTTGAATGCCAATCGCAAGTAAACCATGGCTAAAAGAGGAAAAGGAAGAACTTTGCAGAGTCTGAAATTGAAGTTTTGCGCTCATGCGTGCATGAGAAAAAAAACAAATTCATATACAAACAAAAATGATGAATGAGACTGTGTTCGTAGAAACGTTCGTACATACGCTTTATGATCAAATCTGATCTTGTGCATGTTTCATGAATGAGGCCCAATGTCTGGTAGCTCAATTTCTCAAACCTTACACTCTTGGTATCATGCGCATGCCTGTATGCATGCAATGTCACTGACCTCCCATAAACCCTCCAACACACATATTCCTGTGTGTACAAACCCCTCTGTTCATCTCCTAACCCCAGCCCTAGCCCCAATGCTATGGTGCAGGCCTCTACTTGACTCCCATCTGATGACCTTCTGGTCCTATCCTCAGCAGACAAAAGCCCTCATAAAGGAGGAATTGATCCAAGACCTACTTCTTGGAGGCAACAGTGTGTGTGTGTGTGTGTGTGTGTGTGTATGCCTGTACACCCATGGTGCCACGAACCCTAGGGTCACACTCATTCATGGCTCACCCATGTAGTGTGCCACCCCACCCCCAGTTAGCCCCCTTGGGTTGTGTGGGAACAAGGAGTCAGACTATTTCCCCTGGGCTCCTGCTAGAGAGCTTGTCCTTTGCTTGGTGAAAGGGTAAAGAAAGGTGGTGAGGTTGTATTTAAGTTCATATTTCCCTTGAGTATAAGAGATAGAGGACATGGGACATTGATCTGCCTGAGTAAATGCTGTCCAATCAGAACAAGACTGGTAGTTAAAATAAGTATTTGTCCACTTTTATCCACTTGTTCTGCCCTCTGTCTGAGAAAGGAGAGGTATGCTGCTATCTGTAGCATAGCAGGACAATTTTGAATCCCTGTGTTGTTTTATTATGGGTGGTACATTTAATGCCTGAAATAATGATGATGATGATGATGATGTGTGCCTGTTGCTGGGCAAGGGGATAGTTCTGTTATTCAGTTGGTATGGCAGTGATTCAAAGCTCAGTGATTTCACCTACATTTGTTACACTAGAATAGCACATAACTTATCTAAGAAAAAAAGTTATTGTGACATTTCTCTGGCATCAGAAATATTAAATCACAGACTAAATTAATAAAGAAATGCTCTTGAAACCATTAACTGATTGGTGAAGAGAGCTTGTGAGCCAATCAGATGAAAATTCTCCTGGGTTCTTTGAGATGATCAAACTGACCTTTCCACACTGCAGCAGTGGCTGGAACTTGATGAAGAGGAGGGCCTCTGTGGCTTTGATAGATCTGAGACTGCAGTGGAGCAGCTGATGGTCGTCCCAGGAGGTAGAACACTTCAGTAGCAGGTTCAATAGCTCATTATCAATGGTCCTGCTGGGTAATTAGTGAACAGTGGGATCCTGTCACAGGGACAGATAAACATATATTGTCCTTCTCCACCAGTCGTGACTCGTGAACTTGTGTGTGTGTGTGCATACGTGTCTCTGTGCGAGTGATAGATGGTGCCATGCCTCATATCATTTATTTTACAGTTGATAACAATGTCACATTTGTAACATTTACCAATACACAGGATGTAATGTAGCAATCCCTTCAGCCATAATCCATGGCGAGCATTCATATAGAAGCCCGATTCAGTTGTCAAAAGAATGATGTACGAACACACCAATAGTGACTGTAGAGGACATCAGGCCGTGCCTCGATAAATCTACAGGACCATCAGACAGGCAGCAACATTCACTAGCCACCTAATCTAAATGCTACAGGATTGTGTGTGTGAGAGTGGGTATGTCACCGTGGTGAGATCATTGATTTAGGACCACAACACCTCCATAAGGCTCAAGAGTGCTTTTGGTCGTCCCCCTGCCATCAACACTTAATAAAACTAGACATCTACACTATCCTCTACTTATACTTAGGCCTAGTTCACAACATCACCCAGTAAATTACTCACTGTTGGTCTGAACAATAGGCTAACAGAAGGACTGACCCTTTGGTTTGAGCCCACTCAGCAGTTCAGAAACCAAATTGTACTAACAAGGCTAAAAGAGATGACCAAGAGCTGTGTGGCAAAAGCTGAGTATGACTACCCACTCCAGCTACCATAGCTGTACTATCATATGATATATATAACTCCTGTCTTGGACCACAGTTGATATCTTGCCTTTACAGCCAGCTTGGCTAAGGTACAGGGAAGGGTTAGGAATAAGGTTATGCTACCAATATGCTCCTAAGCCAACATACCAGCACACTACCCAGCCACAATAACAACAAACACTACAACTAATAAACAATATGTCAGCGATATATAGCTGTGTTATATATTGCTATAACTCATAAAACATATAAATAAACAACTCTAATGAATTCTTCACATTGATACTGAAAAACATAAAGGGTGATCAGGCCAAATCAGGTGCCCACCCTCTTACTGTTGGCCACTGTAATTAGCTGTAATGCCTTGGTCTGTGTTTGAGCGCATCCCACACACGTTTGGAAAAGACTTGTGAGCATGGATGCTCTGTGTCATTAGTGTTTCATTTTGATGTACAGTATGTCACATGGTGTCTACATGGTTAATAAACTGCTGAGCTGAAATAATTTCCCAAGTCAAATTAAAGACCCTCAGAGCTTCTGAAGTCAACAAAAAATGGAACAAAACACCTATTTTTCTGGACAATCCTTTAAAGGCTTTGTTTTGTTGCTCACATAACTATGTAATATCTCATTTAATTAGCAATCTAAGCCCTCTGACAAACACGCATATGGTCCTCGCTCTCCCACGGCCTTGGCCAAGGAATGAATATGCATATCCTGGGACCCCAGTAGCTTGTTACCATGGAATGAATTCTACACAAGTCTAATCCCTGATCTATTATTTACCCCTTGACCAAACATGCAAGTGGGGCTTCCAGACGCTTGACTTGATAGAAATGACTGCCTTGGGATTCAGCTGCCTCTCTCACCCCAGTGGAGGAGCCAGGCAGGCAGGCAGGCAGTCACTCTGAGGAGCGCTCTCTGTCTCTCGTTCTGCTTCACTCTAGCCCCCTCTCCCCCAAACACACACACACACACACACCCACACTCCTCACTCCTTCAACTCTTCACTCTTGAGATGTCTCAGTCAAATGTTGAGCAAATCCTCATAAAAACAAGTGCACAATGAAACATTAATGAGCGGGATCTGAGGGACATAACTTGGGAAGCATGGGGGGAAATCAGTGTCCTCATACATCCCTGCTGTACACGAAGAAACTATCAACAATTTCGAAGTGTCTAAAACACATCTAGAGAAGTGTGTGTGTGTGTGTGTGTTGTGCGCGTGTGTGCACGGGCGCGCGTGCGTATGTGCTCGTGCACGGGCAGCGAAAAAAGTGAAAAGTGTTTGCTCAATATTAAGTGAACTAGAAAGTGTATCGTCTAAAACATTAAAGCAACGTTTGGAGGTGGGAAGGAAATCATTCAAAAACGTTTTGGATTTATTCAGTATGGCCTGCGTTTTTATTCATTTGGCTACATTTGATACATTTTCTCAGGGGGTCTAATGATCATATTGTTAAAAATACATATACGTCTGAGGAAGCCTATACATCTGCAAAAAGATAAACACTAAAGAAAAAATATCACCGAATCATTGCTGCTTATTAAGCGTTCCCAATATCTATAAGGAGCGTCTCTTCGCAGTTTTCATATCTTGGGGCTAAGGTTTTAGTACAGGTTGGCGCACTGTCGCACACAGATGTGACTCTTCACCCTGACACGACATCGTGAATCATCTCATAGGACCCCTAGAAACTCACTGGACCCGTAGTAACTCGGGTTACATTCACACACGTCTGAATTCGCCCAAGTTAACACAGCAACCACCTTCTCTCCAGCCCGGACCGTCCGCAGCCCTCCTCGGCTTACTGCGCTGACTCTGCAGAAGGAAATCATCGGGGGAGTGTAAGAAGGCGGTTTTTTTTGGCGTTTTTCTCCAGGTAGGACAAGCAGTTACAACCCAGCTTCTGGTTGTCAGCGATCCCTCCTGTCTCTTCGACGTCTTCAGTTTATGGTTTGGAAAAAGGGGGGGACACAGTGTCGTGGTCGTTCGTGCGTTCACGAGACCGACGCGTTTCCAAACGTCTTGACGCGCGTTTTTTCCTCATTGCCTGGGTACAGTAGTTGTTGGGGTAAAAAACTGACTGACTGATTTTCCATCTTATACCTAAAAGTGTTATAAATCGCGATGATAAGTTTCTGAAAAGGACGCCGAGAGTCGAATCATCCCAATAGTGTGCCGTATTGAAGAGGAGAAAGTTCCCCACTTGAGGGCGAAATCAGACTTTTTTGAGGACGCCAAGTTTGAAAAGTGCCAGGAGCCCCGGGGTCTGTCAGATACAACATGCAGCAATGGTAAATATGATTTTTTCAGCTTGTGCAAACTTAACTTATTCAGATGAAGCACACCACGGGAAGAAATGAGAGATTTTAGTAAGTATATCGGTTTTTCTAGTCTGTCATCTGATCAGAACACATTAAAAAGTTCATGTATATTTTTTCCCCATTTGTTGTTTTTGTTTCGTAACACTTATCTATACTTAGCTTTCTCTGAATATTTAAAAGAAGCATATTTTCTTACAAAATGTAGAACTTCCTCTTTCCCCCTTGTCTTGCAAAATCAATAATTGCCATTGTATCCCATAAGCATAATAAGGCCTTATTCGGGAATAAGAAAGGGAAATATGTGATATCCAAAGCAAGTAATCAAATATATTAACTTTTATTAGTTATTTTTGTTTTATAGTTCTTGTTTTACCTTGAAAGCATGTATTCAATGATCTGTATCTTATACTGTTCTGTTCCCCAGAAACGTAAGACTGAAACTTAAGGATCAAAATGTACAATGTACAATATAAAGAATTATCAAATAATATTGTTAATTGTTTACACAGCACTGCTGTCTGAAGCAACTTAGACAGTACCTCCAGATTTAGGCCCTGACATTTGCAAATTACTGCACAAAGAAAAGTGTAGATTCTATAATTCAATTGTGAATGTGAGTACACTGTCTTCGGAGAATTGATACAGTCACAAAATATTGTGAAATATAAATGATAAAAATAAGTGTTTTGTTACATAAATCAGAGCATACATTCATTTATAGCTGGCAGCAACATTTACTCAGTTATTTTTCAGGCCTAACACAACCCCCTCTCCTGAAAACCATGTGTTTCAAACACCTTTCCATAGAATCAGTTCCTGTATTACATATTTTTTCTACAACATTTTATTGATTTATTGAAATATTTACTTCTTTGTTTCACTTGATTTTTTGGCTTGTTAACGAGTATGTACGAGCAGACAAGTTCAGCTGTGTTTTAGATGATTGTAGATTGTGTTCCTTGACATGAGTACTAACAGAGCTTAAAATGTTGCTTTTTACAATGTTGTGCATTTTGTTGCTGAACAACACTGAAACCTGACATTGCCACTGACCTTTGCAAAGTACTCTTGTCTTGGTACAACACAGAGTTTTGCCTTCTTTATGCGTCTCTGTGTTATAGTTCACCTCTAAGCAGGGAAACTCAAGGAGCTAACGGCCAACCTATGACAGTGGAGCACAAGCAGGAGAACACAGAGGCATTTCATGTCAGTGTAACAGATTTCTACATGGACATATCTGACTGCTCCAGGAGACAGGGAGAGGAGGGAGTGGGGGAGAAAGAGAGAGAAAGTGAGAGAGGGATCGAGATCAATAGGCCGACTCTAAAGTACCATAAAAGTACCTATTCCCCCTTCGTGCTTTCTTCAGTGAGAATGTATGATAGTGTTTCACATAATATTTTGGCCTAATCTGAGTATGTGTCCGTGATGTTTCTTGGACCTGTGCTAGTTCTGCTACAGTGTAGAATGGCAATTTCCATTCTACAAGTGTCATTAAATTACTTTTATTTTCACGCTGCTCTCTCTCTGCCAGGCATCTATGCTTTTCTGCTTTTCTTATTTCCTTTCCCCGGTCACAGAAGTTAAGACACTGGCTTTCCTTTTTGATTTGTCTTTCTCAGTCTGTCTGTCTTTCAGTTTGTCTCTCTCTCATACATTACATAATATTAGCCTATATACACTTATTTATTTCTCTGGTTTATTGGCGGTCCATTCAAGTGTCAGTGTGCTGCAAATAAACCAGCAAAAAAGAGACTGTGAGAGAAAAACGGAGCAACAACACAGTCTGACAACAAAACATGAGATTTCAAAGAAAGCCGGGCTATGGCATTCACTCCAAATATGATAACGGGGAAAATAGAGAGGTAAATGTCCTCGTTATGCACTGAGTACAGGCCCCAGTCCGGCCTAGCGCTGCTACGTGAGGTTAAAGAGAAAGTTAAAGTTGTCAGCGAGGCTGCAGCTAGGTTGTGATTCCTCTGGGTCTGTGGGAGTCAGAGAGGGGAGAGTGTGTGAGAGTGTGTGCGCGGGGTGGGAGCCACTGGTTAGTCGGTTCAATAATCTGCTGGACAGGTAGGCCAGTGACGCCCCCCTTAGAGAGGCTGCTAATGAAGAGAAGGGCTGCTCAGTGGTTCTCTGCTCTGACCCCACCAACCCTCCCTGTCCCCCCTGCTGGCTCCCTCTGATTACTGCTCACACAGAGAACTCTTTCCTCTTCTACTCCCTCTGTGCCATCCTCTCCATTTCCCCTCTTTCTCTCACCATCTCCCTCCTTATTTGAAAATAATGGGTGTTAAGTGTGTATAGGAGCCAGTTAATGATAGCCAATTTGTTGCATTATGCATTGTTTTTTTTTGTTTTGTTTTGCTGGTTAAATCCAATTAGTTAATGAGTTCTTGGTTGGTTTCATTTGGGCACTGACATGTAATCTGTTATGTGATTAACTGAGGGAGATAATCCCTTTGCCAATATCTAATATTTAACCTTGACACTCTTATCTAGTTTCTGTACAGTTGTGGTCATGATGAAGCTCTGCCCCAAAGTGAAGAGCTTCAACCCAGGGATGTACAGGTAACAGGAAATATACGAGAAGCACAGAGCAGAAAGAGAAAAACAATCAAACGGCCCTCTCTTTTGATGAGGGGAAATGTGTGCTTTCACTAGTGCTAAGAGGGAGCATTATTGATACGGGAAGCTATTCAGGGAGAGAGCGGTTTGCCTATGCTTTTTTCCTTCCCATCCTCTGCCAATCTATGTTTCTGTGATGCCTCAACAACATCAAAGCAGCATTCTTGCAATGTTTTTATTTAGCCAGGGGTGGGTCATCACAGCACTGATATGGCCCAGCTCCTCTCCACCAGTCCTCAGATCCAATAAACTCTAGAGTGAGTGATAGTGTGTCTTGGCAATGACAGAAAAGGTAATATTTTGAAAGGGGGAGCGGGGTCATATACCTAGTGGTGGCGTGTGATGAAAACCTTCGAATAAGACACTGTAACTGAAGCTGCAGGCTTTAGCGACTAAACAGAGACACTGTGAAATCTTAAAACAAATTGGATCGCAGGACTCCTAATTTAATAAAAAGCACAGTGGGAGACATACTTGATTTAAAACAATATACATATGGTAGACATTAATTACATTTTTGTACCTCTGCACACAGAGTAAGAAATCAAATCCTCACACACTTACACTCGTGCAAACTCTCCAATTCCCTCTGATCACATATTGAAATTCGGTCTGTGTTCTTTTGTTTCTAAATTTAAAAAAGGGGAAATAAATAGCTGATATTAATGAATAGGGTGTATACCTGTTATGACATGAACAAATACGTTTAGTCTTTTACTATTACACAGATGGAGAGTTTTCAATCCGCTGTAGTGACAGTATTGTCTAAGTGAGATAGATCACACTGGCAAATGGCAATTTGATCAGATTAAAATCAGGCTTACAGCTATAAACAGTGTTTGAACTGTAAGTCGATGCTTGTACTTACATGTATGCAATTTTCAGTATTTTTTTTTTCCCAGATTGCATTGTAGCAGGCACTGTTTGACATTCTAAGCCACACACTGGTAATCATATTTCTAAAAGAAAGAATCAGGCTAAGTTTGAGTTACACACACGCCCAGTCTGTGCAGAAACCACACACTCCCTCTAAATCTTTATTTGTTTAAAGTGAGAAATGATAGAACACATTTTGCACAACTCAGCCCTCAGAAATACACTCCTCTGCATTTTTATCTTCTCAGACACAATCATGATTCCTAGGTTTTGGGCTGTAATTTGGTTTGGCTTTAATTGATTTTGTCCAGAACTAATTACTGGCAACAGTGTAAAATAAACACTTCAGTGTCACTGGGTGGCAAGTGTCCGATCGGTAGGGAAATTACAGCTCACTTGTAATCCATACGTTCTTTAGCAGACTTAGAATATAATTCATGTCGACACTATAGAAATACCAGAGACCCTGGACCGGTGTAACGAACAGGAGTCTAGTTGTAACCAAATGGCTCAGTTGGGAGGTATAGGGTTATGTGGTATAATTTATATTTTATAGCTCCCTCCTGCGCCAACTCCACTCCAGAATAAAGTTGTTCGATGTTGTTCCATGAACAGTGAGCGAGAAAATCTGGGGGTTTTGCTCATGATGGAAGCTCCAGGCACCAGTTTGTTCAGGGCTTTTTTCTTTTCCTCTTGAATCTCATTCCTTACTTTAAGATAAAGGCACCAAACTGCTATTTTCTTCATACATAGTTTGTATATGTGTGTGTGCTTATGTCTGTGTTTGTGTTTGTGTATGATGCTATGTATTATTGCGTGTGTGTGTGTGTGTGTTTGCGTCATCGGCTCATTCACCAGTGCCTCAAGAGGCCTGGAAAGATCTCCTCAGGCCATACAGAGTGATTTGATTAAAAGAGAATAATTTGCCCTAAAGGTGTCTTTTCTCTTCCCTCCAATAAAGCTGGTGGAAGAAATCTGATATGACAAGATAAGTGGTGGCTCATGAAAAATTCCTGAGGACTGAGAAGTAGCATGTTGACTTTGGAATTATTGCCCTGAGTGTCTAGCTCTGTGCCAGTAACTATGGCTGACAATGTTATTTTCACCTGAATAGCCTCTGAAAGGATTCCTCAGGTTCTCAATCCAGCCTTCTCTAATTTAAATCCTTGTGTTTAGGTACAAAAGAGTGGAGAAAATAAACTCCACGCTTCATTCCAGGCATTTTCCTCTCCAAGCGTCTTTGACAGTAGGCCCAAGTATCCTTTAATGGTATGATATCACCTAAAGCCAGTTTAAAAAGGGATATCTTCATGTTAGTTTAAGAAGGCCTCATGCTGGGCAGTATGGAGGTAGAGGAGTTGGGATTTGAACCCAGGTAATCTATGTGTTACTGTCAATGTATAGGAGCCTGTGTGTAAATCTCATAGTCTAGTAGTTGGTTATGGGCTGGGTCAAGTGGGAGCTGTAGGGATCCGGGGCTTTTATTATTTTGCTCGGTCCAGGTTTCATCTCGGTGTGGTTCTCACCAGTATAAGGTGATAATGTCTCGGCATAGCTGTAACCAGGTAGCCTGAATATGTAATCTAGCCTCTTTTTTGGTGTAATGAATGTATAATCTAGTCTGTCTAGGTGTAATGAACGTATAATATAGCCTTTTATGGCCTCTGTTGAAGCACTGTGCACTTTCCCCACTGTTTGAACCAGTTGTGATGTGTGGATTCTTTATCCAAATACGGAATGTGGTTTTATTTAAGATATTAGCTTTCAGACAAATAAGTGAATGATGTCATTGCATGATGTATGTGTTGAATTATGTTGTGAACATTATTTTTCATGGGCCCAGTGGGATTTGTGCATGCATCAAAATTACTCCGCTCGGTTATGTCACGGTAGGGCAAACCTCATGCACTTATTGAGTGAGTGAAGTCAGTCTTTTAGACATTAGCAGCTGTATAGCTAACCATAGACGCTGCATACCTGCAACCAACCACTTGCCAAGGTTGTAAACTTTTACATTCACAGTCTTTGTAGTGGAAGTGGGTCTTGACCTCATGGTTGGGCAGTAACACATGGACTAACTCAATAGAGCTGATTTGATCAAATCCAGTGGAAAGCTTCCTCCTGTAGTCTGGTGACATATGACATACTGAAATGTGAACATAACATTTATCAGTTACCTCTAGTCTTATTCTGCATCAGTCTGCATCTTCTCATGGTACAACGTTTCAATGGATGAATGCAGTGGGTAATTGATTATATTGCACCCATTGAACTGTAGGATGCCACATAATAGATCGCCACAAACTTGGATGGCAGGTTAGAAGTCCTACCCTGTGATTGTTGGTGACAAAGGTGCTAATTATGGTGATAATCATAGTAATCAAGCAGTCTAAGGCTGATGGGATTTTGTGTGTTTGTCTGTGTCTTAGCTCACTTTTCCTGTTTGGAAGAAATTTAGCGCTGTGCATGTGAGGGGCCCATCTGTATGTGTGTGTTTGCATGTGTATGTCTGTGTGGCTGCAAGTGATTGTGCGCGCGCGTGTGTGTGTTTTCATACAGTTTCGTGGTTGTGTGTTTGTGTTTTCAGAGCTGAGGGGAAATCTGCTGACAGGTAGTGTGTCAGGAGGGGGACAGTGGCGCTTTTGAGACAGACACAAGAGACGAGTCTCAGAGAGGGAGAGAGAGAGAGAGAGAGAGGGCCTCTTTCATGTGACTTCACATTCCACCAAGGCACAGGCAGGGAGAGGCACAAGACGAGACATGCGTCCCCCCGTCACTCCCTCTGCCTCTTCCCCTCCTCCATCCCTCTCTCCTTGCCCTCCCTTCCCCATCCAGCCGCTGTGCCTCCACCCCTCCCCTCTGCCAGTGACCTTAACATTTA